>JAALGZ010000047.1:0-286394 GCA_015227615.1 Labyrinthula sp. Ha | reverse complement strand
CTCCGTATTTGTTAAATTAAACACTTTCAATTCCTTTTCCTTAGCTTTCTTGAAGTTTTTAATATGTTGAGTTGCATATTTCCATTTAATCAAAACCTCAAACATCCTAACTTGCTTTGAATCTCTAGGTATTCTTCTTACACAATATTCTTCTCCTGTCATCCGCAAGTTATCAACTCGTAAAACATCAACATCTAGATAAAGCCCATGGTAAACTTTCAGGCTTTGCCTTCCAACAAGTTTCTGTAACTTCGTGTAAACTTGTTGCTTATTCTTTCCAGGTACATATTTTTTCAGAGCAATAAAATCTCCAAAACCATGATTCAAAACACCAAATCTCAACGCTTCAACTTCATAGGTGGACCAGTTAAGATAGTTCCACTGCCCCAACTCATTTATAACAACCTTCCCATAAATCAATTTCTTAACATAAGACGATTCCTCTTTCTCACTCATAGCATAGAGAGAGTTCAAACTACCACTTACTTCTTCTTCGAAAGCATCTGGATACATTACTTTCAAATATTGATACAACTCTTTCGATAACACACCTGGATTGTCACGAATAAACTGGTTAACAAGTGAAGGAAGATCCTCGAACATAATGGTCACTGGTTCAAACGTGTTGTCACTTGTAGGAAATCCACGCCACTTGACCTCAAAACTTAGGTTTCCTTCAACATCCTTGATTAATCTTACAAACTTCTCAACCTCTAAATCACCACGGTTCATTCGGTAAACTAACTTAGTTGCCGGGTTAGGTAAAAACCCAACTGGCGCAAACGGTATTAACAAAGTGGAATGTCTAACCTTGACATTACCATTTAAATCTTCCAACTTGTAAAGGTGCTCGCTAATCATCTCTCTAATCTGGTAGGGACCACACCATCTTGGCTTCACTTTGTCTTTATTTCCAGAATTTACTTCCTTCTCCGACATCCAAACAAACTCACCAGGCCGAAAGAATATGGGTGTCAACTTAGCATTTCTTCTGAGGTTAGCTTTCATGCGATATTCTAAACCACAACTACTAGCCTTTTCCTGAAGTTTATGAAGATCTTCTCTCAACTTAATAGCTGCTTCCTTTAATCTCTGAAAATCCTTCTTCTCCATGTTTTTGTAAACGCTACCTAACTTATTATTCTTTCCTTCTACTCCAATCATTAACTCCAATGGAGACATTCGTAAACCTCTACAAGTAAGCGGAGTTTGGTTAATGAAGGCCTGGACCATTGGAAGTACATCCGGCCATCCATTATTGCCTAAACCGAACTCGCTTACTATGCTTCTCAAATGTCTTAAAATCTGCCGATTTTGAACTTCTACAGCTCCAACAGTATATGAAACGTATGTAGCAGTAAACTTGTGGCTACATCCACTTTCTCTCAAAAACTTCTCCACAACGTTGGAGGTAAAATGTGATCCTTTATCGGTCACTAAAATAAAATCATCTCTTAGTTGAAAATGACTATTCCAATCCCAAAGGATGGAGACCAAGTTATCGGCTGTAGCTTTTTTACAGTACCTCAATATCGTTGTCCTAGTCAAACTATCGACCAGTGTTAAGATCCAACCAGTTGAGTTGATGTATAAAAAGTCCGCTAATAAAACCTCACCAGAGCGGCTGCCCCATTCGGTGATATTAAATGTTCGGCGAACAACTAAACTAGGCTTCTGACAATGCATGCATTGTTGTCTGAAGACCTTATGAGCTTCAACAACTAGAGCCCATATTTCTGCTTCAAAATAATAACTATCCTTCAGCAGTTTAACTTCGTTTGCTTTCGATCCATGGTTAAACCACATATGTGCATGTAGAATAAGCACAGGGATCATAGACTTTGTGACAAATATTTTTTCCTTTTCTTTCTTCAATTCTTCAAGGCTTTCTCCTAAATCCCTTTTCTGTAAGTTAAATAATAAAACTTCGTCAATCACCTCCCAGCCGACATCCGCTAGGTTCAAACTTGCTGGATGTCTAGGTGAGACATGAAGCATATCAACCACTCTCCAAAAATCTAACTCTGTATCGCGACTGTTAGCTCTAGAAATAGCTTTACAAATAACTTCTAAATCAGCTTCAGTTTTATGGTATTTAGGGTTCAACCACCTCGATAAACAATCAGCTGGAATATTCTGGTAGCCGTCTAAATGACAAGCTACCAGGTTTAATTCCATAAACTCCATTGCCCAACGATTTAATCTAGAAGTATGGGACTTTAACTTCGCTTCTCTTGGATTTAATATCTGAACCAAATTCTTATGGTCAGTAAATAACACTTTCTCTTTAGCATTGTACTTTAAATAGTACGGAAAGTTCTTGACTGCCATTAAAACAGGAAATAATTCTTTGCACGAAATGTGCCAATTCAATGCTGATCCTACAAAACTTCCAGAGCTCATAGCAATTACTCTGAAATTGCTTAGGAATGGATTCAATCTATCAACCTTCTCAGAAGTTTGCGAAATATATAAACTGTAAAATCTTTCACTTGCATCTGTGAATAAATATACGTCTTCTTTTGGATCATAAAAACCAAGCGAATAACTCATAGAGTCTTTCAACGCTTGCATCATTTCTTCGTAAGTCCTCTCCATTTCTTCAGTCCATTCAATGGGTACTCTTCTTCTCTCCAAATTCTTCATTTTACCTGTAATTTTGTGACTCCCAAGTAACAGTTTTCTTATTTTTGAGAACCCCGGAATAGTCGCTGAAATGAAGTTCGCGGTATAAATAAGTTGAGCAAGTTCGTGTAAATAAATAGGTTTTACTCTCTCCAACAACCCTTTAGCATAACTGTTGTCAAAGCTCCAACCATCCTTATTCACTTCACGACCGCAAAACGTCAACTTATCTGCTACCAACTCACATTTCTCCACATTTAAACGCAATTCCTTCTTCTGAATTTGTGTTAAAAACCTAGACGTATTATCATAGAGTTCTTCCATCGTACCCCCCATGATAATACTGTCGTCGATCCATTGCATGGCCTTCCTAGGCCAGAGGCCTGAAGGCATTAAAACTTCCTCAATTTGGCGCATAGAAAATAAACTAGGGGTATTGCACCACCCCTGTGGTGCCCCTAGGAAAGAATATGATACCCCCCATGGGGTTGTAAACGTGAAAAACTCACCAGCTTGCTCTTTGCAAGCTAAATAATCAAAGCCAGAAAGTAAGTCAAATCCACAAAAATGCGCATTTCCTTTCACGCGATCCAATTGCAGCTCAATTTTTGGTAGCGTATTTGAAACTTTCTTCGTAACTCTGTTTAAAGGTCGAAAATCGACCACCAACCTAAAACGTTTAGGTCCCTTCTTGGGCACAACCAGCACACTCATTGCTGTTGTGGGATTTTTATTCACTTGAATAATACCAGCTTTAACCATATGATTGATCCGAGCGTGTAAGAAATCCTCTTGCTCTTGGCCTAGGGGTAGTTGTTTCTGAACGCCAACTTGAGCCCCTTCAATTATATCACATCTTATCGGGGTAATCTTCGACAGCTTCGTATAACTATTTGAATCCCCAAAGGTCTGAGCATGTTGCAAAAATAACCCTGTGAACCTCCGTTTCCACGCTAAAGAATCATCAAAGTTGACCACTGGTATATTCTCCAACTTCTCTCGAATAATATTCCTCATTCTTTCATTGTCTTTTTCAATATCAGTAACCTCTGCACCTGCTCCTAAATCAATGTTTTCAATGTCTAAAAACTCCTCCTCGTTGGGCCAATCCCAACCAAAAACTTGAGGAGGAATGTTTTTCTCGTTGCTCGGATATATTTCTTTTATCTCAATATCCCTCGCAGCTTCATCTTCCACACCAACGTTGCTAACAAACCATTTAGCAAAACTAGTTTTTGTCTTCCCCTTAACCTTCATCTTACTTTCCATGGCGCTAAGGGGGTCCAACCCGTAACGACACAGCACGTCGTTACCTATTATCAGGTCATCCCATTCCGGCACTTCCAGGATTAGGACTTCAACCTCTTCAAAAACAAGTGGTTCCAACTCGGGTTTATCACTTTCCACCCACATTTTTCCAATAAATCCCACTTCATGTACGGGGTATATAACACCCCCCGCGGCCTGTACTCTCACCGGCCTTTCCAACTGCTTAATACCATCACATAGCTTCTTATGCTTGCTGTTAAGTGCACTTCTAAATGCTCCTGAGTCCAACAAACATTTAAGTTTCTTTCCAGATAAATATGAATCAACAAAAGCGTTATCCTTCACCGCTTTTATTTTATAAAAACCATCGTCGTGGAAAACTTTAGATGAATTTATAACACTCTTCACCTCATTAAGTTTCACACTTCCTATTTCAGTATCCTTCTTTCCACCAAAAAACTTATTTGGACATCCACCAACAGCTCTAAACATCTTACTTCCGAAATACTCCTTAGCCATATCTTCCACTTTATCCTCTTCTTTCTTTATCGACGCAGACTTGGTCACCTCATACAACTTCTCCTTCTTCCTTTCTTTATATCTTGCTAACCTTCTCTGCATTTCATCTAAACCAGGATAAGGTAGTGCAGGCTTTCCTGCCTTCTTTTCATAACAGAATCTCTGCGTGTGCCCGTAAATCCAGTCGTGTTCACACAGCAGCTCGTTTCCTTTAGGCAACTGACCCTGATCTTTCGGCATCTGCGCAGACTTTATCTCATACTTCTGCTTCCGCGATGCAACCGGGTGTTGCTTTGTGGATTTAATCTTATCCGCACAAAAAACTTTAAACTCCTTTCTCACATGTCTTGGAGGTATGCACGATAAAATATATTTCTTTAACTCTTGGCGATCAGCTTCCTCTAGTTCTGGTTTCAAATTTAAATCATCATAGCGTACCCAGATGTGTTTGGGTAACAAATCAAATATAGCCTTAGCGATCTTCCTTGGCTTCCGTCTTGATTCAGGAGGTAGTAAAGAGAGAACTTCTTCTACTTCTTGGAAAAGAACTTCGACTGCCTCTTCCTCGTCCATCTCCTTCTTAAAAACGACCTGTTTCCTAATAAGGCCTTCAGCGCTCCCGGCATCTTCGACCTTCAATCTTACTATCTTCTTCTTGATTGCATTAATTATTTCATCATTAGAACCCAAACAACCTAAACATTCCATTTGCTTGTAAACTAGCTTCCCTAATTTCTGCCTCAGCATAACATACTTTCGCTGATCTTCGTTAATTCTTTCATATTGGTAAATAAACTTCTCCATGCTACGGAGTGTAAAACTTTCCAAGGTAGATATCTCTGCCTGCATTCCTGCAAAGTTATTTAGCATCGCTTCCATTCTCCTCTGCGATTCTTCTTGTTGCTTCAATAAAATCTCCTCAAACATTTTCATGACCTGGGCCATGTTAGGAGCTCTTTCACTCATATCTACTTCCCACTCCAAAGTAGCTTCTCTTGAAAATAAATTGCCGTAAATCTTGAATAGCAGGTAAGCTTATTAATAAAACCTTCTTTAAAACCCAATAAAAAAATATATGATGGTTCTTCCCTAAGTATACAATATTGCAATATTGCGTTTATCGTCTTCCTGTAAATTACTCTTAAGACGTCCGCGGAAGAAAAAAACCAATCACAAACACAACTTGGACCTTGTAAAAGACCTCAGATCCAATAAAATAGGGTTTCGCGTTAGATATAAACTCAATAAACTTCCTTTTATAATTCACTAAAAACTCTTTTTCTCTTTTTTTTTATATCGCTTTAACAGTTAGTAAAAAACGGAAAATATATGTCAAATACTACTTTCAACTTTCCTGAATATTGTATATTTCAACTCAGTTCCAACACCATATTATGCAGAATACCTATACCAAAATTCCCAAATGACCATGTCATCCCTCAATCGTAACTAACGATATCTCGTTTTTAATTTATATCAACAAATGTCACCAAATGTAAATTCATAGGAGAAAAACATCGATGAACAAACCACCCTTTCATCTCATCACGGACGAATTTTATCACATAATACGAAAGAGAAAAGACTGTAAATTAGGTTCTCGATTTGACCAAATCAACTGTAACTCTTCGAAAACACTTCAGAATAAACCAAAAAGTTCACAATATCTTCGTATTCATCTCATAAATTCATATTATACCAAAATTTCACTTGTATATCAACATTTACCAAAGTTTCTTTCACATCTTTATTTCTTAGTAACATCAAGAACATCAAAGACAAACATTTTTGGAATCAACCACCTGAGACACAGCTGAAACAAAAACATATATCGCAACTACATTAAACCATAAGATATTTCACATAAAACCACAACAAACAATAACTCAAAGACTTCCTTTGATAGTTACATACTATTATATCACAGTATGACATTACTGTAAACACCACCTAACAATTAACCTATCAATCAAAGACACAAATTTACAAATTATTCATTGAATCGTATCTTATCAACTACTGCGATTTAGAAGACAATGTTTATATAAATTTAAAACTCTAAACTTGAAATTTAAGCTTCTGCTCTTTTCTTGCTAATAATCTAAAATTTTACTTAGTATACGCCTTTTCTTTTCTCTCACTTATACATAGAATATTCAAAGTGATAAAAAAAAGAATATATGGGGTAAATTCTTAATGGAAGAATACTTACGGAGGGAACTATCTTTACCTTTATTCTTTTTAACACATCACATCTTGGGCAAATATAAGTAAGAACAAATGGTATTAAGGTAATTTTAATATTTTGCTAAAGACATTGGTGGTTACTACCAGTGAATAATACCAATCCCTAAAATAAATATATATATATATTTGAGTTGAGTTCTTTATGTGGGAGCCAAAATGATAAAAATTATTGTTAACTTTTAACTAAGGTTGTAACTATATGATAAGAGTACATCAATCAACCTTTTGAATATCTTATGCATAGAGTTTGTACAATTCTTTACTTATTATATTATTATAGTGAGGCTTCCAGTGAAGATAATTGTTCTAAACTTCAGAAGCCACATGTCTTAATCTCTACTAATGTCGTTGTTTTATGTTAATAAATTATTACATTAGCAACTGACTTGTTCTTGCCGGGGCTTTGTCTTACCCCTGTCAGGTGTCAAACTTCGTTTCTTGTGGATTATAGTGGCCTCATCTCCAATATTTTATCTCTGTTGCATTACTGATAGAGCTAGACCATGTTATTTAAAATATCACAACACTAATTTCTCAAAGCTTTAAACGAATTGATTCGGAATTAATATATATATATATATACATATGATTGCAAAAGAGTGAAAAATAGAGGAGGTATCACTACGTCTTGAAGACCCAAATGGGGACTTCGAAGTAGTCTATACGGATGATTAGCCATTTCTTAAATATATATTAGGTGGTTTCCACGGACTCTAATATTCTGGCTGTCTTTAGTTTCTTTTAATTAAATTATTTACTCCATTGCCTGATATATTTTCAGCATTTATGTGTTTGAAAAAGCTTATGATTTGAGGCTTATTTGCTATCTTGGGAATGGATGACTGCCTTAGCTTTGCTGCTCTTGGGATATCGCTTACTTAACATAGTGTCTTAGTGGATGTTTTTATTTTTTTTGTATGGTTTTGTCTGGCTGCTATCCAACCGTTTTAGGTTGAAATGCTTCTTATTTAAGAAGTTCCACAAATTGAAGAGGTTATAACTAAATTTGAAATATGAAATTTTTCATAAGTTGGTAAAAACCTTCTCCTTAAAAGATAATTTATAAGTGAATGAGTGGAGGAAATTTCCCAGTATCTCTAATAGATTTTTAGGATGACCTAGATAGCAGAATAGTCTGCCTAAGATTAATATCCAGTAGAAGGTTAAAATGATGGAGCTCGATCATGCGAAACTTTTGCTGCCTTCCTAACGATGCGCGTTCCTTTTTTGTTTATTCATCTAACTGTGAGTAAGATCTCAATGGAAGTCGTACTTTCATGTGTTGACATTTCTATGTTATCCCGAGCATGTTTAGCATTTACTTGGATGCTCTCTGCTTCGTAATTTTACTTATCTGGAATTCGGTGTCATTTACTGCGAGTTTCTTTTGACTACAACTTTTTCTCTCTCTCTCTATATATACTTTTTAACTTGCTAGGAACGTTTTTATATGCATTTTCATTTTGGCTGTGAAATTCAAGTTTTTTATATTATATGAATCTAAACCTAGGACCATTGACCTCGCAACATCGATCTTACTTCTCTTTTTATAAAGTCAGCTATAAGTGAATTCACGACAATGTCCAAATATATTTATGCTTTATTGAACATCATTTAGTATAGTGTTATTTGACGAGTCATTAGTAGTAGCATTGACTTTATCTTAACTAAGAAAATTAAAATCTTCAATCTTAATATGTTTCAGATAGATGCCGGGCATAGTTTATCTTGAGAGTTCAACAGCTTCGTTTCTACTGTATGAAAATTTAAAAATACTTGTTCATCGCCAGTCATAATCTTTTTAAAAATTTCAGGCACTGTGACAGTCTTTTCCAGCCTATTTTCAAATTGATAGTTACATCATTCATATTACCAACCACGGAAAATCTCTACGGTGATTTCTTTGAATATTTAGCCGGTGATGTTAAGCTTCTTATCTATTTTCATTGTTTTTTCCTTTTCTAACTTACCTTGAAGATCTCTTATATACTGAGATTTCTTAAGTTATTATATGGTGGTGGGAAACTTTGATTAATATTTAATGAAGACAACAACTTCAACCGTCAAAACTACCAGCTAAATGAATTGTTCACAATAGCAGATTTTTTTAAATTATCGATTTCTGCTTTATGAGCATTAACTCTCCAAAAAGTATTAAACAACAGTGGCTATAATTAATCTCCTACCGTAACACACTTATATTTACATGTACTAAGCTGTAATCCCTATATATGATCCTAGATTTTGGTCTTCTGTATAGGTATATTATTCGCTTTTTATACCTCAAGAGAGGTTATGCTTAGAGAAATATATTTATGTAACTTGATATAATATAGAGTAGAAAGCTTTGGATAAGTACACAAAAGTACTAAAAAATCCAGGTTTTGCTAATACTATTAAGAGAGATTCTCTTCAATACTTCTGTTGTATTGAGTGCCAAGTTTCCACTTATGAATTTTGACTGGTACGAAGGAAATTTTTCCACAAGCGACTGAATTTCCTTATTAACATATCTCGTCAAGAGCTTGAATATTATATATTTGGAATAATTCTGCCACGAGGGTTTCCTGTTTCGTACCTCGAGCATTAACCTTGTAAAAAAATCTACATGCTACAGAGTATTTCATTCTCTTTGTTATTCACTTTTCCTGTTCTGAAAAATTGATGACAATATTGTAGATCTTGTTTGGAAGCATTGTCAATGTCCTGTGATTTCATTTTAAACATTTTCTCCCCTTGGTACTTTACTATTTTATAGGATTTTGATAGTTAGTTAATTTTTTCAATAGCCTCTTGCAATGCCTTGGCTTCCTATTATTTGATCTAGATGTAAATTCTTCAATCTATGATGGAGTCCCACTATTAGCATGTTAGGTTGTTTAGGTCACATTGCTGGTACATTTTCATTGAAAATATATATGCTGCCTGATTGTTTGCTTTTATTTTGTGTCAATGGTATGTCCACTGCCTTCATTGCTTAATTTTGGCTTTCTTGCTTTCCATTTACTGAGATTTTCATTGTGTTGTCGGCTTCTCCGCTATTGTTATTTTGAAACTTCAGTTGTATTTCAGAGCATAGTATAACATCGCATCTACTTCAATGTTTCAGTGCTACTTTGCAGAAAAGAATATTATATCTTTCTGCTGTTTCTTGTTCTAGTATATCTATATTTTAGCTATTGCTCCAGTACGTGTACTTTGCATTTGGAGCTTTATTTCCTAGAATTTATTGCTTCTGTTTCATGTATCACTTTTCTCATCGTTTTATTGATAAGTTTGGCGGAATCTTGGAATGAAATTGCATAATCGCAAAGTCTCGTTTCCTACATTTTGGTCATGGGTTTTAAATCCAATTGTTCACCATTCTCTTGCTTAAGGCTCAACACATCTCCTGTTACTCAGGGTTTAAATGAAGCTATTCTGTAGCTGCTGATGAACCTGATTTCTATTCTTCTGTAGTCTAATGTACCTTGTGGTTTATTTAGCCATTGCTGTCACCATTCAGTTCGAATATTTTCAATAATCATTGTTGATTAGTCCTTGAAGGCCCTGTTCATTCTTAGCTAAGACCTTCTAGTGATTATTATGTTTTATACTTCCTGGATTCAATCTTACCTATTGCCAAAAGCTGATTAATTTTCTACAGGTGATAATGAAGTACTTATTCAGGTACTTTCTTCCAATTCATAACTCGTCGAACAGAAAAATTTTTGTTACGCTCGTTAGGTCCTTGGTTTTTACCTAGTTGAATGTCAACATCCGCTATTAAGGGAAAATTCATCTCTTCTTTTTCCTCTTTACGTCATTATCTTCTAGCTGCTTCAGGAAATTTGTGTAGTCTAGCAATCCATATCGAGTGCATAGGGTGTAGATGTTGATTAATGTTTGGGGTGATCTTGATTTCAAAGTAAAACTGGGAAACAACATTCTGTCTCTGGCATTGGAGACACAACTCATCCTTGAAATAGGTCGTTGCTCTACGAACGTTGCTAGACGAGCAGACTGCTCAGCGGCCTCCATAAATAATCATTTTATAACCTGGTGAGCTACTCTGGTGTTTTCCGTAAGTCCTTCTAGGGGTTTTCTCATAACTTTTTTAATCGGTAATAAGTTTAGTCAAAATATTAAAATGAGGCGTTATTTTAGACCGTTCAGGTTGTCTTGAGTAAGATCAACCATGTCCAACAACATACAATGATTTTCCCCACTTCATGAAGAGTCATAGGGTGTGGTAGTCCATTAATACCGCGTCTACAGTCCAGGACGCTCTCTGAAAGATTTTCCTGTAACATTTCTCCGTTATCAAACATATTTTTTCCTTATTCTTAGTCAAATTTTTGTTATTATTATTCGACATCCTCGAAAGCCATCACCTTCCACTCAATACCCAGCTGTTAGACTCTGGGTATTTAAGTCTGTCACGCGAATTTTTAAAGTGTTTGCCGAGTTGATATGTGTGCTTTGGCTTGATCGGAGCCCTATCTATTTTTTTGGGGGAGGCCTACTTGGAGGTTGGAAATCCTTAGGTCTTACACGGAGCGCATTACTGACACAAAGTCCTTTTTTGCATCCTGTGCGACTTGAACCCACTAAACCAACCCCGCAGCATTTTTTTTTCATGGCACTGAAAACTTGAACTACTAATACTTCACGGAACCAATCATTCAAAGCTAAGTTCCTTACCCATAATGCCTTGATGAGTCGCCTATCTAACTTTATTGACTATATAGAATGAGCTCTTAAAAATTCGGAAGCCATATTTATTGTATCCAAGTTACATACCCAATAGTTAATTTTGTGTCAGAAGATATGAACCACCTTTCTTAGAGTATACAGCCGTAGAGGCTAGCAGTTTTCAAAGTGTGAACTCCACTCACTGAGCAGAAGAATTCAACATCAAGAAACCTGCTCTCCCTAACTATAGAGAACATGTTCTTCAGTCCATTTACAGTGAGTTAATTATGAATAAAAGGCGCAAATGATAATATATCTAATTTATCAACCTTAGTTTAGCTCTAAAGAACTGTTACACTAGTAGTTACATCAAAGTAAAAACACATGTCATTTCCAACTCTTGCAACAATGATAACTTCTCCTGTTAATGTTTCCGGAATATTTATATTAGCAGTTCCTGAACTTCCTTCACCAACTAAAACCCAATCAAGTTCAACAATATCTGTTTCGTAATCAAACACATCTACAGCTTTAAGTATATTTAAAGCCGCATAGAATTGAACAGTATCAACAGAAGTATCACCACTATAAGATACAGAAATAGTTTCACCTGCAGAAATAGAAGAACCAATTGCTGAAAAGTCTACAATAAGTGGATCAACAGAAGTTACAAACTCAACCTCAACATCAGCAGTTTGAAATTGTCCAACAATACCAGCGGAAAATTCAGTTTCTACTTTAGTTGTATCATATAAAGTTCTTTCAGTAAATCTCATAGTCATAGTTCTTGCAATAGAAGGAAGTTCTTCCCAATCTCTATGACTAGTTTCAGGATAAGTTAAAAAATGAAGGTTTGGAAAATATCTTGAAACAGATTTAGTTGGTTTCCAGGATCTAAATCTTCCTAAAGTAGAACTGTCCAAGTCTTCATACCCAAGATCTACTCTATCCCAAGAAAAGAAACCTTCTCCACTTACTCCTAAAGCATTAAGCTGAAAACCATTTCCAATTGGAACAGTACAAGTAGATTGAACAGCTACAAGTGGAGAAATAGTTACTTCAGGATCAACTACTTCAAAACTCTGTCCACAAACACCATCTTCAACAACAGATAATATATAGTCATACATAGGATTTAACTGTGCAGAGTTAAAATAAGGATCAGAAGTTGCTTGAATATCATTTGATCCACAAATTCCAGCATATCCCATAATACTTGTTCCTCCACCTGGTTCTGCTGCTCCTTCAGGCATAAGATTTCCTCCATCTCCACTACAATCTCTAAAACTATGTGCACCAAAAAATTGGTGACCAATTTCATGAGAAACATAATCAACTGCAAAGACATCATTTTCAGGAGAAGCTGAACCAGTTGTTCCACCAGCTTTATTTGCTTGACATAAACTTGGATAATAAGCAACTCCACCACCTGCTGTAGAAACAAAATGACCAATATCATAAGAAGAAGATTCTATTCCTAGTTGAGTTAAGAGTCCACCACCTTGATCTAATAAATCAGATGTGTTTGGAACAAATCTACATATTCTTCTTCTTTCTGGACTTTCTTGAGTTCCTGGAAGACAAATTCCAAGATCTTGATTATCTACAAACTCAAAGAAAGCGCCAAATTCTCTTGCATAAATTCCATTTACTCTTGAAAGCATAGTTGCCAAAGCAGAAAATACTGATTCACGAGTTGCTCCATGATAATCAGAGTATTGTTGACTTGCAAGAAACGCGATCTTAAATATATATCCTGTTGTTGAAGATTGCATTTCTCTTTTTTCTTCAGCTACTCTTGCAAACTCTTCAGCTAATTTATCAGCATCAAAACCTTCCAAGTCTCTTGACTTTGCTACTTTTTTCAATTCTTTACTAAAAACTTCTTTATTAAATACAACTTTATCTTCCATATGATAGTGTCCATTGTCCATCATTTCTCCTCTTGCAGTTTTTGTATTGTATAAAACATACTTTTTTGATCCACGTTCAGCAGAATCAATATAAAAATTTCTACTTTGTGAAGTTATTGTTGCTGAAAAACTATCAACTTGATCTTCAGCAGAGTTAAAAATAAGTTCAAGTTGTTGAATATCTCCAGAAGTAACTTCACCACAAGTTCCAGAATAAAAGTGAAGAGAAGGAAACTTTTCACTCAACACACTTGAAACTGCTCTATTCCCTTCAGATATCTTACAACTTAAACTCTCATCTTCCGAAAGTGGAAGGTTAATAGATGAAGTCTTACTCAAGATGGAAGGAAGCTCAGAAAGGGATGACTTCAATTCCAAGAAAGACTTTCCAGTCACTCCATCCAAACGTCTATTCCTTAGTGTAGTTGCCTCTTTAACATCAAAACTCCATAAGTCCACAGGTTGCTCAAGAGTTTTTGCCGTGGTCAAACTCACAGCACCAATTAAAAGCCCAATTTTGTACATGTTAGATTTGTTTTTTATCCTTTCAATATATTTAGTAACTCAAAAGCATTGAAAACATAAACTGTTCACCCCTTCCAAGGAGATATTTCGCAAAAACGCTTATGAAGGACAAGAATAGAAACTGCGCCAAGATCCTTTAGGATTTTTATTGTACCCCTTCTTTGAGCTTCGGAAAAAACATAACCTATTTCCTTGCTTAACTTTTTTCCCGGTTCTATCTCAATATAAGGATCTTCCTAACTCATAAGCAAGAAAAAAAAATGAGATAAAAGAAACGTGAGAAAATAAAAAGTCTCATGTTTAGAATTATACTATTTATTTCGGTAAGGCAGTTTTATTGCCCGGAAGAGTTTCATTTACAACTGCGTTATGTTCCTGTTTAATAAAGTCGAATGGTTCAGTATTTGGTACCTGGTTAATAAGAAATAATAATTAATACAGGGACAAAGTCAAGGACACGGGCAAGTATAAGTCCATAATAACTGTATCTTGAGACTGAGGAAAAGCAACATATATAGGTGGAAAAGTGTTTCAATATATCAAATTGTATATTCTAAAATATTATATTCTAAATGAAACTTTTTTTAAGTACGTTTGGCATAGTTTTTGTAAATGCCCAACAATCGGAAGAATGTATTGAAGCTGGGTGTTCTTCTGGTTGGGTAGGCGATAATTATTGTGATTCAGAGTGTTTCAATGAAGCTTGTGATTATGATTCTGGTGATTGTGATGGAGTTCCAGATGTGTTTGCTTGCGCAGCTAGTGCATGCAGTACTTACGGGTACCATTCTTTCCACATCTTAGTTTAGTTTGGGAAATGGAGTTTGTTCTGACTTATGCAATACTGAAGCATGTGGATTCGATAAGGGGGATTGTGAAGTAAATAACTGCACACTCACTGGATGTAAATCTAAATATCTACATGATCGCATTTGTGACCAAGATTGTAATAATGACGAATGTGAATTTGATGGTGGTGATTGCGTTGCAAATGGAACATTGTACGAGCTTGAAGATCCAGTTGCATGTGAAGCTATAGGGTGCAATTTGAGCTATGTTGGTGATGGACTGTGTGATAATTTATGTTTTAATGATGCTTGCGAGACAGATGGAGGTGACTGTGAAGGATTCCCAGCTGCCTGTGTTGATACCTACTGTCCTATGGAGTATCTTGGAGATGAAATTTGTGACTACGCTTGTGACAACTCTCAATGTGGATTTGATCAGGGGGACTGTGAAGGCCAAGACGATCCAGAGTATGAATCAGAAGAATATGAATACGGATCAGAGTTAGATTCGGAAGAAGAGTACGAATCAGAAGAAGAATATGAATACGAATCAGAGTTAGATTCGGAAGAAGAATATGAATCAGTAGAAGAATATGAATACGAATCAGAGTTAGATTCGGAAGAAGAGTATGAATATGGCTCAGAGTATGAGCTTAATAAAGTTCATGTTCTCTCCAGAGCAGCAAAGGTACTCCTAGGTCATAAAGTAAAGAATTAGTAAAAACAATTAAACATACAAGTGTTTAGTTATACCGTAAGAAGTTACTTTATTTAACTGAAATCTTAAGTAGATAAGCTTAATCGTTCATTATTATTGAAGTTTTGGTAGGTATATCTGAGTACAAGAAAGCACATCATTTACACACTTTCCATTCGGTCTGTCGCATTGTACTTTCCCTTCACTTAACTCAAGACTTATATGGGAAATAGGTTCTTAAGTTCTCGCCCCTAACTGGCATAAAACAGATTTTAATGTTCACTCAAAATAATCAAGAGCTCAATTTTATACCATACTTTCGTCTAGCTAGTTGGACAGGAGTGACAAGAAGTATAGACAAGTATTTTAAGACTCTCTAAACCCTAGAATTTTCTTCATAGTGGATTTCTTTCCTTTATCATAGATTATATAAATCTAAAGGGTAACTTAATAGTTTTCTATCTCTTAACTCACAATACGATAGAAGAGTTTCAGTGGCTACAGTTTCTACTTCCTATTCCTGTGGATACCCTTGGTAATTCCATATTGTGGAATTTAGTGCAGCTATCTAACGGAACATTTATGAAAGAAGCGGGTTTTATGAATTCGTGTGAAGGACATCTAATTTAAACTATTCCAACAATTTTCGGTACAGTTAATTTACTAAATTCTTGTAAATCTGAGAAGGGATAATTTTTCTCGTTTAGTATTATTATCTCATTCTTGTCTCGTTGTCGAAATTATTCCCACTTGATAGCCTAAGAATAAGAATAATTGAAACGAGCTATTAGATTCCTTATGAGACTTTACATTGTCTCGGGAAGAAAATCTAGTAAGGTACTAAAACTATATGGAAGAGTTTACATGCTACTGCATAATGTTCCCACTAAAATATATTGAAGGGTTGGGTATAAGACATAGGTTTACTAATTAATACATTTCAAGATATAAAGTAATTTAGCAACCTCGGAAAAGGAGAAGGATCAGTTTACTGTATTGTAGAGTTCAACACAAGAAACTCGAAAAATGTTGAAGTAAACCAAAATACTTATTAAATAATATTTGAAATGAAGTTTCTTCTAAATACAGTTGCCATCGCTTCAGCTATAGCCAAACAGTCTGATGAATGTATTCAAAGCGGTTGTTCACTTGGGAGGCAAGGCAACGGTTATTGTAGTGCGGAATGTTACAATGAAGAGTGTGAATTTGATAATGGAAATTGTGGAGCGACTCCTGATGTGCTTCTTTGTGCATCGGAGGGATGTGATACTACCACGTATTTTAGTTCTGTTAATAATTTTAGCTTGGATGACAATCACTGTTCAGAATCCTGTAATGTTGAAGCTTGTGGATACGACATGGGAGATTGCACGACCGACGAAGAGTTGGAAGCTTGTTATGCAACAGGTTGTCCATTTGAATGAGCAGGAGATGGAATTTGTAGTATTGAATGTTTCAATGAAGCATGTAAATTTGATGCTGGGGATTGTATGACAATCCCAGATGTACTTCTTTGTGCAGCAGGTGGTTGCCCAATTGGCAGGTACGTATTTTATTCTGCTTTAGTATAGTTTGGGAAATGGTGTATGTCAGCGATCATGTTACATTGAAGCCTGTGGATTTGATAAAGGAGACTGTGATGGTGTTGAATTCTATGAGTTGGAAGATCCTTCAGCTTGTGAAGCTACAGGTTGTAATCTAGACTTTATTGGTGATGGACATTGTGAGGATTCTTGTTTTAATGACGCTTGTGAGATAGATGGAGGTGATTGTGAAGGGTATCCAGCTGCATGCTTAGAAACGGACTGTCCAATGGAGTATGTGGGAGATGGATATTGTGATAATGTTTGTAATAATAGTGCATGTAAGTTTGATAGGGGAGATTGTGAATCGAAAGATGAATACGAATACGGATCAGAGTATCAAATTGTTGCACATCGTTTGCTTTCTAAGAATGCAAAGAAATTCTTAAGAAAGAGAAGAATAGACTAGTTTAGTTTTTTTAAGGAAATAAACCTAGATTAAATGAAAATACCTGGTTTGACTTAATGAAAACTGCAGAGTACATGCAAACTTTCTTTGAAGGAGAAATAAAGTTAGTTTTAGTTACTCTAGCTTTAAGAATTATATACTCTCAAAAATAAGATTTTGAAGATGCCTCTCTTATATACACCATGCATGGCTTAGGGAGAAAATAATCTCACTACATTTTTATGTCTTTGTCAATACAGAAAATGGATGAGTTGATGAATTTACAATTTTAAAAGGCGAGTAAAGCAGCCTTTTCTACTTGTGAATTAGTTTCTAGATAAAACTCCATTACACGAATATAAAAACTTTGAAACTTTTTTTCTTGCCATTTTCAACGTTTATAACGATATCTAGGGTTGTGTGAGCTATAATATTTATATACTATTGAAGTAGTAAAATAGTTTTAGCACCATTATGAATATTGGGTGAGGTTTCCCAATAGATTCAAATTTTGGAAAATTACTTTAGAGAAATAACAACAACAGCAACAGAAACATAAATTTTTCTTAGAAGTAACCGAGAGATGAGGAAAAGAAAAATGTAGATTTATGACATGAGAAATCAACCCTTAAGGCGACAGAACTCAACGGAGAATAATATATAGTCCAAAATAACCTTCTAGCTTATTTCAGAGTTAGCATGGTCTAATTTTTTCTATATTAACTGCTACAGGGCATTACCTAATAAGTTGAAATAAATTATACTTGTTATCTAAATCTATATTGAGCCAACTTTCTCAATGAAGCACATATACAACAGCGAATCTTGCCCTGAGCACACTTTCATCATTAATAGTGCCGCATTCAATAGTGTGATTTAACACTTTTATATCGAGTCTTAGTTTGTCCTAAGAAAAAATTAAGTGGTTTAGATGCATCCACATTATGGTAGCTGATAAAACCACTCTGTGCTCAGGTAATATGATTAGATAAAGCTAGAAAAATTTCAAAAGACTCCCTTAAGCAGTAGGAATCTCACTGTGTGCTTAATCAATAGCACTACTGAGATATCTGAAAAAAAAATGTTTCTGGCAAAGGATTATAAACAATAATTAACACGGTAAAATAGTATCAAGTATTCAGATCATCGAAGATAATGGCAATTACTAATGAAACTAGTATATATGTCTTATTGGCCTTACTATTGGAGACAAGCTAATCGAAAACCATATAAACTACCGACTTAGCAAAGAAACATGTAGAAGAAACCTTGAACATTCTTATTTAAATAATGTCAAAAAATTCTCTCGAAAGAGAGATACTAAGTATTCATATATGACCGCAACTAGATACGTTATGGTAAAATATTAATAATTCAAGAAGATTGCAAAGTTATAAAAATGTGAGCAGGAATAAAGAGGAAATATATGGTCCAATGAATATATATATAATATTAACCTTTATAGTAACTCACTTCTTCTGTATCTATAAAGATTTAAGAGTTGAATTATCGGAGTTTTCTTAAATAGAGAGCTTGGATAGGTTACTTACAAATAAGATGTACATTGGTAGACTACTATACTAAGACTACCAGTCAATACATGTTATACCTGGTTAGTTTCAATAAGCTCATTTTATTCTCTAAAAAACTTAATTTAATTAATACCCACTATAAAATGATACCAATTAGGTTAATTGGGAGAGCTAATTAAAACTGAATTGGATTATATCGCCAGAACAAGAATAACTAGAAATATAGGCTTTTTTGGTGCATGTTTTAACAACTCCAGAGTTGTAAAAAGAGATATAAGATTTTGAACTTTGATAATGATACAATTAACTATATCAAAGTTATATGTTCTATGCAACATTAATTTTAGCTATTAACATAACCTAAAAAAATAAGTGAAAGAATTGAGGATTTTGGTTCAAAGACAGAAATTTGATTAATTCACTTTTATTTTTGTTTCTATGTTATCGATAACAGAATTGAGTAGGTTTCAGGAAAGGCAAACCTTTTCCATCAGCCTGATAGAAGAAATATATATTATGACAGGTTAACGCAATATAATAAATAATAGTTGATGCGTTTACTAAAGATGTATATTGTCGCAGATGTTTATGGCTTTTCTATTATGCGACCTCTTCTACTCAACTCATAATCACGTTGTCCACGGATCTTTTTCTAAGATATAAACGGAACTTGTGTCAAAACTTTCTTGACTTCTTGAGTTACATTTAATTTTCTTCTGTACTAATACTCCAAGCATTAAGGGTATAGTATTTTTCATTGAAATATTTAGAACAACATTTGCTTCAATTCTTATAACTTCTGATATACTACACTTTTTTTCAAAATGTTTAAGTGTAAATGATCTGGTGATGCTCTGATAAGGTTAATCAATAAATTATTGTGGTCTAGTACTAATATCAAGTGACAATAGTTACTGCATTAATCAATAAAAAAACTTTATGTGATAAGATCAATGCCATTAAGCTTTGGAGATTCTGGAGATGTTGTTATTTCATCACCTCTTATTTCAGATGTTTATGAGTTAGTATTGAACCGATATATGTTCTTACATTAATCATTTTGTAATCTGGAAGTGATATATGTATATGTCTTTCCGTATAGTATACAGTGACTAAGAATTCATTTATACAATTCACTGCTTAATAACGGCTAATATCATGATTTTATATCTCCACCTATGGTAAATATTGTATTAAGTATTTATTAAGTAAATAAGAATATTTTAAAGTGATAGATATTTCAGAATGTGTACTAAAAAAGACAGACAAACTAATGTCAAGAAAAAGATAATAAAGTTCGGTGGAGAGATATTGTGTCGCGTTTAGTGGTTCTTTTAGGATTTAGGAGATAATTTTAGATTTCACCGAAGATACTGAGATAATATTTATTTGCTATAATATTCAGTTATTATGACCTTGCCACAGACATAACTCTGCATCTCCCCCTTTAAACTTAGTTAATATGTATACATATGTGGCTGGTTTCTTTCCATAGCACCCAGCCACATTTTACACCATCATTTATTGGGCTAAAATATAATAATATCTCAACGAAGGTATTGGATTCACTAAGAATCTCTCCCACCTTGTACCATATTTCTATCTATGGTAATATATTTGGTTCCGTTAGAACTTAAAAACTATATTTCCTGACTAAAATTATGTTTCATTAGAAAACCTGGCTACCAAAATATAACAAGACTAACAAAACCGTAAATTGACAGAGAATATAGGTAAGATAAATTTAAAATTAGAATAATTCCAAAACTGGAACAAAACTATCAACAACTGTACGTGTATATTATACATTCCACATAACATACCACAGTAGCATTCCCAGCATCACTGATGGATACTTAGAAAAATATTTAATTCTTTAATAATTGGCTGTGCGGCGATTTTGCAGAATATATATATATAGCTGCAATAAAAGATACGTTCTAGCTAAAGATATCTTTCACCCAATATTGTTTCATTGATGAGCACAATATTCTAAAACCATATGAATGACATTCAAATAATCACTAATGTCTATTGGAATTTCACGAGCTTCTCTTATCAGTAGATATCTATTATACAACTTGGTTACCTATATTAAGAGCGTCATGAGCTTTATCTGAGGTAACATTCCTTTAGTAACCTTTTAATACATCGAATGGATCAATATTATTTTACATCAAACTGATAAACCCTTATTTTAATTCTTGCGTTTAAGGTTTTTTTGAAACATTTTATTGCTTGTCAACATTCTTATATATTACTGTATAAAGTATAAAATCATCAAAGTCAAATAAATGCTATTTTGATATCACGGTACCCTTGTACTAATATCTGATATTCATTGTAGAATATTAGTTCTAAGTAAAAATTGATCTCTACAACTTGGATTAAATATTGAAATTTTTATTATATTGGAGCAATTAATACCCGATTAAAATACTGACTGCAGTGTATCTGTCTCATGAAGTTATTTTTTACATAATTATAGCTTCAATTTTTATCCTTATTAATTTAGCAATAGAATCTGTGTAACTTAAAGAGAAATATATTTTGGTATTTTTAGTACTACAATTACGAAACTTTTTTAGCAAAAACGCTCTATGCTTTGTAAGGTTTTGTACTACTTTAGGGCAAAAAAATCTTAAGAGACCAATATTTTTTTAAACATTAAATATTTCTTAATATTTCATTTATGAATTGGAGAGTTTTTCAAGTAGTTTTAAAGCTGTGTCAGATTAGGTAGCAGTCAATGTTTTGTTTGCTACCGCTCTTAGTGTTTCATACAAACCGCTTCTTCTTAGATACCAGATAATATCTATAAAAAAAAACAAACTGGGACAAAGCAAAAAAAATCAAGGTCGATCTTAATTTCCATAAGTGAAAATATTGGACAAACACTCGATTTTTTCTATACCTTTACCGATATGTTTTTAGATAAATAATATAGCATTATGTAAATGATGTCCGCTTGAATATTAGCGAATTAACTAAAATCATGCTGCTCTGAATCTTTGAACTAACTTATATCATAGCGACTTATATTCTGGACTAATCACACCTGCAATTTTACTTAAAAAACCCAAAAGTAAGGAAAATATCAAGGTTAATTTTTTGTATAAAAATATGTAGAATCAAATTTACCAAACTAATAAAATATAGTGGTATCTTTTTATAGGGTATTAAACCACAATCAAATACATACCGGTATTTTTTGTCCTCATGTTTTATATGAGCAAGCTCTCAGAAAAAGATATTATTTAGTCTCTATCTCTAGGGCGGTTAAATAAGAAACATATATTGCAGGCATCGGATTAATGATGGATACCTACACATATGAGCATTTTTCCATGAAAACAAACAAAAGCACGTTCATATGGAGTATTACTAATTGTACGCTATATACACTTACTATATCACACAAACAGTGCTTTTTATCACTATTTACATTGTTCTGACAACTTTCTGAGGTGTGATACTTATTACAAAAATACAAATATAGAACCAACTATTGTGTCATTGAAAAACAACCATTTGAATCAGCTATTGATATAGCTTAGAAAAGGTTTCAAGAACTCTTCTTTTGATTTGATACATTATGCTTATTTAAATATTGTTTATACACATAAAATATAAGATTTTTTTCTAATGATCCAAAAGAATTATTTTAAATACATATGATCATCTAATTAATATAGTTGTCCAGAATCAAAATGATTTTAGCCTAAACATATCACTATTTGTGCACACTATCGAGATTTTGCATTGATCATTTTGTAATAATATTAGCTGATTTGAAACTGTACAAGCTTAACTTGAGTTACTGTGAAGTTATTGCTCATTCTTGCCTGAGAATATGCAGAATTTAACCAGTATAGTTACCAATTATTCTTACTATGGTATACCAAGTATAAACTAAACTTATTACAACAGTTTCTCTAGATTTATTTGAAAATTTTTCATTTTCTTATTTTTCACTGTATGAGTAGTTTTAAAATCAATATACTCAGAACGAGATCGAAAAATCTGTATGTGGTTTGAAGTTATCTTTAAGTGAATAATTATTTTGTTTGTTTATACTAATCCTAATTATTATATTGCTAAACCAATGGTATTTTCTTGAACCATAACATTAGACATGAAAAGATAATAATTAATTTGAACATTTGACGCCAGTATGCTATGTAACAGAAAAATAATTTAACTATAAATAAGATAAGGTAAGTATAGCAAATAGATTGAAAATAAAAGGAACAAATCTATACTCGACAGTAGTGCTTAATATAGTGTGATTAAAAGAATAATCATAGCAATGAAAAGTTGGTCTAAAATATAAATAGGGTACTCTGATCTTGGTGATGCATCATTTTCTAAATGGTTATACTGAGCAAACTGTCAAGCAATAAGAGTATATTAGATAGAAAAACTACCCTAAATGAAGTATAAGAACCTCAATAACCACTAGTGGAAGCTGTTTTCCTCCAAAATAGGGCACAGTATTATACATATATGGTTCTTTTACTGATTCTAAGGCTTAGACAGATATGAAGTTTTCTTACAAGAATAGAACCGAAACTTGCTCAAGGCCACATCATTACATCCATTTGTTTTGATTTTGAAATCAAAATCCAATTCAGGTAGATTTTGATTTAATTCCTTGTGTCTAAAGAATCTAATAATAGGTGATTTATTGAAAGTCCTCTTTGTGAGTTTGTGGTAAAAATAATAATTATAGATTTGTGCTTTAGATATAAACCATATAGCCTGGAATTCAGGTTCCTTTCAATTATTTTATGAGGAAACTTAATTCTTAAATCTTGATAAAAGTGAAGGTGATTTTAAAATAAGAACTTATGTCATTAAGTCACATAATTTTTCCACATCTTAGTTAATATCGTGATTTTAATGGCGACCGATTCAAATGGCACTAAATTAACTCAAAGATGTTTTTGATTATACTAATAAAACTTAGCTGTTACATGGTATTATATGAAACCTCTTATCTGTAGTCGAACAGTATTAAAAACAGTGGTATCGTGACACTATAATTTATGTTATTTATTTTATCGATCCCTGTTAATGCACAATGAGGATAATACCATCAAGCATGAGAAGATATGGAAACGTCCTAGGAGGAGTGTTGTGTTTTTAATTGAAATAAATATCTAATAGAACTTAAATCTATTATGGATAACGATGCGAGTATACTAAGAACAAAAATAAAATTTAGATAAAATCCAATTGTGTTTTCATAATTCCTTACATAAAATTGATTTTTCAATAACTTTAAATTAGTTACTATTGGTTTAAAATTAAATAAAGAATAATCCAAATTATTTAAAATTCATAAGAAGGGATACGTGGTAGTTATAGTAGGTAGGAAACTCCTTTACTTTAAAATTTTTAAATGAAAAATAGCAGAAATTAGGCGGAGAAACTTGATTTTACCATTATGACTTCATTTAGATATTCCTTTAATGTTTGAAAAATATAAGTTCTATGTTTTTATTTAGATAGCTTAATCTTTGTTATCTGAAAAGTCTTTTCTAAGCCTTCTAAGAGTTTTAGCTTCCTCTTTAAATCACAATTTCTTAGATAATAACTAATAGAAATTTCCTCTCGATTGGTATCTAGAGTCGGAGTATGGTTTCAAAAATATAACATATAGATCAGAGCAATATTACCTTAACAAGAAAATACTTTTCATTCAAAATTTTTATGATCTAATAGATATTTGCTAAGTCCCCCTGTTACATTTATTCTTACAACAGATATAAACACACACATGTACCCAGTACGCAATAAGGTATGAGAATGTATAGAAACCTAATAGAAAAAGATAACGATAATAAGAAGAGGAACTACTTGGAATCTTTGGTAGGATATTCTAGGCAAAAAATAACCACCATCAAGCGATTAGATTCTATTCAATGTAATATGATATGATTTGTCAATATCCCGATTCGTAGTAGGAGTATGATACCCTGATTTCAAAAAAAAATATATTTTTCGACACAATCACATACCGACGTAAATAGCTCAAAATTCTTACTCACTGGCCATTTATTATTTACATTTTTATAATACCTGGCTGCCACAAATTTGCTGCTAATTTAAATTACATCCATACTTGATTCAATACTTAGCGAGGAGATCATATCATGAATCCCGGATATTTAGCGAATAATACAGGTTACAAGACGGTACTTATATAATTTTCTACTCTTGTCTTACTATCTGTCTCCGCCTATGAATTTGCTGATATATATATATATAAAGGGGTGTATCAGCTTGTGGTAACCTGATTCGAGTATTCTTTTTTTTTCAGATTATTCGTGGAAAAAATATCATTAAATAGACTTGCCGAAGAACCAATAATAGCTCAAGTGTAAACTATCTTATATGGAAGTTTGAAAAAACTGTAAAACTAGATAGCGCCCATTAGAATTATAAGTGCAACGAAACACAAATTGATTAAGAATGAAAAACAATTTCATGATTAGTATAAATAAACATTAATATATTGAGTATAATTGCTACCACTAGTGAATAAAACATCTCCTTAAGACACCAACATCAGATAAGAAGGTTGAATACAGAAAAACAAGCTTCATTTAAATTGTAGAAGTTTATGATCGTCGACAGGTTATGTTTCAATGGAGATATATTCATTAACCACAGTCCAAAACAGTTTCCTCTCTCTCGTCAAAAATTAAATTAAGTTTGAAAATATTATAGATGATTTGTTCGATTAAGTTCTCTTTATTCCGGAGATCTTTTGTTGTTACTTGAAGAGCCAAGGACATTTGAATTGTATATAGATAATAGTACAGAAATGTTGTCTATTTTTCTTTGATTGATAATCACGTATTAACTATGAGGGAAAATAGTGGTATCTTCTACGAAAAAATAAGAACTACGAAGGAATTATGTTCCACAATCAAAAAAATGTAAGGTATGTTGATTGTTGTTTTATTGCATAAATTTTACCCAAGGATTCCTGAACACACTTCCCTGGGTAATTAAAGATCACAATAGCTCAAAAAGAAAGCGAGGATGTTCTCTAAAACCTTTGATTACCATGGAGTGCGTGACCAAACACTAAAAAAATTAAATTGGAAAAGTTCTTTCATATATTATAAATTCAATATCAGTGAATTATGAAACAGTCTTTATCGAGGCTAGTGTTTAAAATAGATTTTTTCCAAAAATGCAAATAACTTAATTGCCTCGTAATATAATTTTTAAAGGGGTAAAGAAAAGAATCTAAGATACTACCAAAAGGGAGAAAAGACAATATGAATAAGAAACCAAAGAATAATACAAAGAAAATACATGTATTCTAAGATACAGGAAAGCCAACAAAGAGATATTTGACGTATATTGAAGTTTGTAAGTTGATTGAAGCAGAGAATTTAACTTTTTGACTAGGAATTATTTTGTGAAGCAAAGGACACAACATCAATTAACGAAAGAAAGAAGAATATGAAGAGCATATATATTTTCAGGATAGAAGACAGTTAATGAAGAGTTGTTTCATGCATATTCAAGTTTCTAAGCTTTTTTAAAAATACGATTTAGTTTAGTTTCAAGAGATATTCGCTGGAAAAGTTAGAACGAAGGCTAGGCCTCCATGAACTAACAAGGTAGCAGATCTCAAGTGCAAGAAGAAAAATTTCGCAAAATAATGAACGGATACCAGCAGAAAAAAACATGTGGCTAGGATTAGGCTTTGTAAAAAAGATAGCCAATGACCCTAACAGACTTAAAATGGAAGATCAATAATCTTGCATGGTTTTTAAGCTGAGTTTTCTTATTTATGTATATAGAAGGATGGGTATAGGGATCAAGGTTGGGTTTAAATGTTCCTGTCGAAAAAGAACGGTAGGTTCTGGGTTTTCAGATTGGAGTTAGGCATAGGGATCAGGATGTTGCTATTATTTCAGGCCGTTTCGAGAGTGCTTCATGGAGTTGATCTCAAAAGGCCTTATTCATTCAACATGTTTTACCTAACGATGAATCTTCGGTTTTCTGTTTTATTTATATGGAAGAATAATTCTGTGAGTAAAAGCACATGACGCTTATTCATGGAAGAATTTTATTCTGCTCATGATCAAGACATGTTTACTGATATATTTCAAACAGAATATGAAGATTTACTATGGATCAGTTAGCTGGGTGAAGTGTGCGCTATACAGCAAAATTTGAGGAGGAGAAAATGGAGAAGTAAGAAGAAAAGATGGTAGGTGAGTAGTACAATTTAAATCTTCCGCACATAGTTAAACATACTTGGTCAACCATAATTAATTTTTGAATACTTCTTTCTACTTTGTTTCTACTTTCTTTTCTAGCTCTCTATGATTCACGTTTATGTAAGTCCTTTTTCTTAATTTCCACGAACTCTACGATATAGTCTAACTTCTACAACTGTTAATGGTATGCCAGCAATTTCTAGGCAGCTAATCATCTCCATTTCTTCCTGTTTTGCTTAAGAGCCAAATTTTCTTTTGTTTTTATCGACTTTTACTTCATGACCTGAATGACCAAAAGACTTAGCTTGAAAGATTTAATTACTAAGGTCAAGATCAAAGTCAATATTAAATTCATACAGGTGAGATTTGAGAGAAATCTAATTCACATTACATTGTCGTAGCATTAGTATAATAAATCCGAAGGTTCTGCGTATGCCTTCTTCTGAAAAGCGGTGGGGCAAAACTTTTTCCTTCCAAATCAGTTTCCAACTACTTCTCAAGTGCTCCAACACATTGCTTCTGATGTGGATCCTGTAAGCAGGGTCCAATTATCCGGCTCAACCCTTTGTCTTTTGTATTACAGTCCATTACTTACCTTTCGGGGTCGTTTGGGTTTTCCTTTTTATTTATCACTTGTGTTTTCTTCTTTTCACAAATTTTGGGTTAGCGTCTTTTTTACCACAGGGTCTGTTACTGGAAACTCTAATGAGAGTGGACCTCTAAATGCTGGCATCTAAAAAAACAAACCCGTGAATTGTGGTTGTACAGTGCAGTATTCCATTGCTTAATGCTAGTGTTATCGGAAATGATTTTAAAGTAGTTAACTGCTTAATTGTAAAAGTGTTTCAAGTCTAAGAATACTTCAGAGGATTGGCAAATGGTATTCTCAAAAATATTATATTAGTGACAGCTTGATATGAACAAGTAGTAGCTATTAATTTTACAAATGGAAATGCTCAGCGTACACTGTTTTGGAAACTTGTCAAATAAATTTCCCTTAATAGTTAACTTATGCAACTCATCAAGATTATACTTCTATTAAGAAACCATCACCCCAGCAGCTAGATCGATGTAAAAGCACATCTCGTTTCCTACTCGTGCAACAATTATTATTTCTCCAGTTAAACACTTTGGAAGGTATAAAGTTGCAACCCCTTCACTCCCGACTCCAATAAACTTCCAATCAAGTTCAACAATATCAGTCTCATAGTGAAATACGTCTACTGGTTTTAGGTCATTATGAGCAGCATAAAACTTAACAAGATGAACTGAAGAATCTGCTGTGTACGACAAATGAATGGGTTTACCAGTAGAAATAACAGAACCAATAGCTGAGAAGTTTACTTTAAGAGCAGCAATGGAAGTAACAAAGTTAACAAAAACACTGGCAGTTTGAAATTGGCCAACAATACCAGCTGAAAATTCTGTCTCACTCTTAGTCATATCAAATAAAGCCCTTTCTGTAAATCTCATAGTCATATTTCTAGCAATAGAAGGAAGTTCTTCAAATGTCTTATTACTTGTTTCAGGATATATTAAATAATGAAGATTTGGAAAATATCTTGATACCGATTTTGTTGGTTTCCAGGATCTAAATCTTCCAAGAGTTGTACTATATAGGTCCTCATATCCTGTATCAGCTCGTTCCCAAGAATAAAAGCCATTTCTAGTTACTCCTAAAGCATTCAATTGAAAAGGATTTCCAACTGGAACAGTACATTTAGACTCAACTTCTATATTTGAAGAAAGAGATATTTCTGGATCTTTAATTTCAAAACGTTGTCCACAAGTACCATTTTCAGCGACAGATAATATGTAGTTGTGCATAGGAATTAACTGTGCTGAGTTAAAGTAGGGATCACCAGAAAAAGCTAAATTTTTCTTTGGACAGTTCCCTGTGTACGCCATAATAGTTGTTCCTCCACCTGGTTCAACAGCTCCAGCAGGTGTAAGTGAAAATCCATCAGGTCCGGTACAATCTCGAAAGCTGTGTAAAGCTGAAAGTTGATGTCCAATCTCATGAGAAACCATATCAACTGCGAATGAATCACTGTCCGGTGTAGACATTCCAGATACCCCTCGAGCCTTGTGCTCTTTACATAAGGTTTGACTTCTAGCAAAACCACCGTATTCAGTAACAAGTGCATGACCGATATCATAAGAAGATTTATTTATACCGAACTGAGTTAACACGTCTTCTGTCTGAAGGATTATATCGATGTCATTTGCCAAAAATTTACATATTCTTCGTCTAATTGGATCTTTTTCTTGTTTTCCGGGAAGGCAAATGCCAAGATCCTGATCATCTATGAGTTGAAAGTACACACCAAGCTCTCTTGCATAGATCCCATTGATTCTAGACATAAAAGTTACCAAGGCACTCAATACCGATTCCTTGGTTGCCCCATTGTATAACGAATAGTGTTGATTTGCGAGAAATACAATCTTGAAAATATATCCTGTTCTTCTCGAGTTCCCCTGCCTTTTCTGTTGAGCTATCCTGTGAATCTCTTCGGCTAATCCATCAGGATTGATTCCTTCAAAGTTACCTGATTCTATCACACCCTTCACCTCCTTTTCAAACAGAAAGTCTTCTTTAATTTGGTAAACACCATTAGCAATAATTTCCTCTCTTGCAGTTCTTGTATTGTATAAAACATACTTTTTTGATCCACGTTCAGCAGAATCAATATAAAAATTTCTACTTTCTGAAGTTATTGTTGCTGAAAAACTATCATCTTGATCTTCAGCAGAGCTAAAAATAAGTTCAAGTTGTTGAATATCTCCAGAAGTAACTTCACCACATGTTCCAGAATAAAAGTGAAGAGAAGGAAACTTTTCACTCAACACACTTGAAACTGCTCTATTCCCTTCAGATATCTTACAACTTAAACTCTCATCTTCCGAAAGTGGAAGGTTGATAGATGAAGTCTTACTCAAGATGGAAGGAAGCTCAGAAAGGGATGACTTCAATTCCAAGAAAGACTTTCCAGTCACTCCATCTAAACGTCTATTCCTTAGTGTAGTTGCCTCTTTAACATCAAAACTCCATAAATCCATAGGTTGCTCATATAATTTACATAAACAAAGGTTAACAACACTAATAAGGAGCCCAAGTTTGTACATGTGATATTTGTTTTTCAGCTTTTCGTTTTTTATATGTTATCTGCATACCACCTATATCTGGCTAGAAAATTCATAGAAGATCACTTCCATAGATATGTCAGTTTCAGTTTCACTCTTATTCTTGTATTTACACTTACAGTTGGCTCAGCTCACTCCATACTGAGCGCTAGTATCTAACCGCCTCTACTTGGTTTGATGCTTTCAAGCTCTCTTCTCGTAAGAAACACTTAAACCAAAGCGTGGGAAAAGGTGCAACAATATAAAGAACACTTCATTAAATCGTCTTTCTCGTCCCACTGAGATAATATTTCGGGCTTTCCAAAGTAAAGATTTCTTAGAGAAATGTTCTATAAACACCTGGTAATGTACACAAAGTTTCCCTGTATTAATTATGTAATAAGCAAACTCGCGGTTCATGAGCTTGAATTCCCGGACCTGAAGAAAGCTACGAGGACAGGACAGATTTCATGGAGCTTTTTGTATTATCAAAGATATCTCTATAAGTTGAGCTTTAAAAAAAAATCATTTGCCCTTATTCATATTAGAGTTAAGAATGAAGTGCGTTTTGACTGCTATGTCAATATCCTTCGCAGCTGCGCAAGAAGTTGAACTATGTTCTGAAACCTGTCCTGTCTTTTGGACAGGTGATAAGGCTTGTGATATTCCATGCTTTAGCGAAGAGTGTAATTTTGATGCTGGGGATTGTGACAAAGTTCCAGATCCTCTCGCTTGCTTCGATCAGAAATGTGACACCGCTACGTAAACTGCATTTTCTTTTTAATTTAGTCTGGGTGATGGGTATTGCTATGAGCCTTGTAACATTGAAGAATGCGGGTTTGATTTAGGTGATTGTAAATATCAAGAGTGCGAGAAGACTGGATGTAATTCTAAATATATAAAAGATCGGATCTGTGACCCAGATTGTAATACTGAAATATGTTTGTTTGATAGTGGTGCTTGTAATGACAATGCAACGGAGTACGATTTAAGAGACCCGGTTGCGTGTGAGGCTAAAAGATGTGATTTAGATCATGTTGGCGATGGGTTTTGCGATGACACTTGTTACAACGATGAGTGTGAGACAGATGGGGGAGATTGTGTTGGTTTTCCAGTAGATTGCATCAATACTTATTGTCCAATGGAGTACCTAGGAGATGGGTTCTGCGACTTGACGTGCAACGTTGCTGCATGTAACTTTGATCTTGGCGACTGTGAAAAATAGTTCGTATTGTAGACGCTTTCCGATTATGTAAAATATTATCAATAACTTTTGCGTAAGCTGCCTTTTAGGATTTATGCCCAAGGGATTCAACGCAGTGCTTATATCGTTTCTTTTGTCTAGTTCAAGAAAGCGATAATTCGAAAAGAATGCAAAGCAGTCTCATTTATATAAAATTTTGTCAAGAAGTTTGATTTGCAATGTCTATCAATGCAGCAACACATTATTATTGGTGTTGATGTTGGCATGTCGGTTTTGAGTTCTAACAAAACTGAGTCTAGTGATAGAGTTGCATTGATATATCTAGTGTACCAGGTTTTCATGAGTTAGTGCATTCTATGTGAACTACCCAAAGATTTAGAGCTAGTACTGTAATAAATTTGTTTTCTGGGGTGTAATTCAGTTAGCTAAATAGGATCTAAATTTGGAGCAAGAGTGCTTAGGGCTACTAGACCCTTCAAATATTATTTAATCATTCAAACACTATAAAATCATACTTTGAATAATAATATCGCTCTCTTAAAAAGATTTTTGGGTCAATTCATATATTATCATCTACGTAATTCAATCCTGAGTGGCATTGGTAATCAGTATCATTAACAGGGTAGTTTCCTATAGGACCTTTATTCCTAACAAGGGTGGGGGGCGGCATTTAATCAAGACATATGCTATAATGTTATTATTCCTCTTAATTCTATCATTAGGTGAAAGTAGCAATGACAATAATAGTAAATTCTAAATTTTTGGCTATCAAATAAGTGAAATATTTAGACAAGGAAAGTATTAGTATTGGTGGTTTCAGATGGTTCTACGTTATTATATGTGTATCGTGGCCGTAAAAAAAAAGCAGTTTAATTTGGATCGAGTAATATATATTTAATTTTTCTTGTTGGAACACACTACTAGGAGAAACTAAGCTACCAAAATATTGCTTTAAATTACTTAGAATTGACAGGAACAAAGCGAAATCATTGTATTTCTCTGATGAAAGTACATGTCTTCTGATTCTATATTTGAAGCTCGGTTGATTTACTTTATATTGTCAATTCTTTGGTCAATAAAATTTCTGTAGTTGATCTAGTCTATATAAGAAAAAAATGTGTGTTAGCGAGCAATGAAAAATTGAGAACCCTTATAGGATATCTCATATGGGATATGATTCTTGAATTATTTTTGTCCTCTTCATTTCAATATATTACTTCAGAAATAATCCTACGTTGGTTGCAAAGATCATGGAGTAAGGCACTGAGTTGTCGGGTGCACGACTCTCCCCTTAATGACTGTTCAGAGTTTTTACAGTTACATAACAACATTACACTGCCACATAGTTGACCTAACTTTTATTTATATTACCTATTTATTAAGGCATAAGTACAAGGAACAAAGAACTATAAAATTTTGATAATTCAACAAACGCTATGATTTAAAAGACGTTAGTTATATAATTTTAGAGTTATATTCAGGAATATCATACTATTCATTAAAATGTAGAAATATCCCGTGCTATCCATATTATACTGACTCGTCATAGTCTTAGTAACATTAACGTTCTAATTCTGCATTTCTACATAATCATTATTAAACGACATTACTAAGGGATATCATTTCTTGGAAAAATACCGATAAATAGCAATATTAGTACTTTCAGTAAGCTTTACTAGTGTCTAATTAGAGCATTTAGTTATCACTTAGGTAAAGGTGTATAGAGTTACAAGGAAAACTATACATAATATGATAATGATACGGTACATTCTCTCACAGACAGAAAAGTTTTTATACTTATTTGTTTGAAGTATTAGAAGTCATATTTATGACTTTCATGGGCCATAATAAGGTTATATTAAAGGATACAGAAGAGGATTCAGGAAAATCATAGTATCAGGTGTGATTCAATGCATCACAGTTTTAAAAGATCAATATATTGAGCTTCCTGAAATGGCCATATGGGCATAGAAGTGACCTAGTAAATAGCTACTAGGTCTTGTTTTGTGTCTATTGATATCATGATCACTAAAATAAATGAAATGGGCAATATAGCAATAAGACGAAAATAGGGCACATCCTTTCTTTCTTGGATAATGAATAGATAATAAATACATGAATATAAAAGTTAAGAAAGTTGCTATTAATTGTACATAGGAAATCGACAATTGGCTCACCAGTTACATTTAGTATTGTCTAGCTAATCAGTTAGCCTAGAATGCAAAATTCCAATTGATCAACCCAGGCAGTTAAGCATGCAAGGTGTCTTAGCCCTGATTTATTTAGCTAGGTCATTAATCTAATTTTCCTCGTCAAATAAAGAGTCAAACAACATTTATCTTATTTGGAAGCTCTTTGATTTTAATTCCCTTATGAATAAGAATATTGGTAATTGTTTCTATTATTGAGTTTCTATTGAATTGTCTTTATCTTTTGAATAACTCTAGCTGAGAAAACTATGAATAGTGTACTTTCTGTGGTATGAAATACCTTAAGATAAAACTTGCGGTGAACCAGATATCTTCTTTTATATCCAAAAGTTCTAAAGAACTATATCTATAATATACATATACTAAATAAGAATATGTGAAGGGTATTCGATAATATTTATGGATAAAATGAAACACACTTTAAATCTATCTAAAAATGAATAATAGTTTTTCCTATGATAGGTATATATAAGAGATCTTGGTTTAAATAGACTGAAATAGAAAATATCTTACATCTTTATTTACTCGGAAACTTTCTTATGAACTTTGTTTGCGCTATGGAAGACATTATTTCATATGTTTGATAGAAATATTTGCGGCTAGAGATGTTTAATAAAATCATAAAATATTTGTCTAGTTAAAGTAAATTTTGCTTTCAAGTAAAGATTTTTTACCTTCACTGATATCGAGAATTTTTTGCAAAGTTGCAGTAACAAGAAAAAAATGGAAGGTTCTGATAATTTAAAAGAAGACTGACAGATGATAAAAAATAGATAAAACAAAGGGCAAAAAGAAATGAAAACTCAGAAAATCGTAGTCTATATTAAGAAAAACATTAAAGTTACTTCGGTGTTGAATTAAACATTTTTATATTTACTACCAATGACTATTGCTTTTTTAATCAATCTAAATCTTAATTTATTTACAATCTTTTAAGGGGCGAATACCTCACTTAAATTTATTTTACCGCAGAATAATAGTCTTGAATTCCATTATATTCATTTGTTTTAATCTAAAAGAAAACCATTTAACCAAAAAGTTTATCTAATTTGCAGAATATTTCACCTAAATTTCGTCAAGTTTGGGTAGATGATAAAGTATATGTAAATCAAAAGACTTGAAATTTCTATTTTTTTAAGAAAAGATAAGTGATTTTACAAATGATAACTTCCAACATAATTCGACATTGCAAATATAACCATTAGGAATTATAATAATGTTTTTTCTTGAACTGTTCGTAGATATATATACTGCATAAAGCAAACATTATATCCGTGATCAATGAAGAATATAATTATTGTTTAAGTTAGTAAATTGAAAAGCTTTCTGTTAGTTTATAATACTATTTTGGCAAATGAGATATTGTACAGAATATTAAGAGTTAGAACTGGTAAGTGTAGACAGAAAAAATAAATACACCTTTTAAGATAGATTAAACCCTGTTTCAAGTAGCTAAATAGTTGGTAAAATGAATATAGAGTAAAATAAGACAGATGTGGATATTATCGTTTTATGATTTAATGTCCAGAATACACCGTAGAAAATATATCAAATTTCTTAAATATAGAATGAACACAGAATATAGTAAAAAGGAAATTATATATAGATATTAAGAGCATATATTCTTGATTAAAAGGAGTTACTCATCGATTTAAACATATTAATTTAATTAAACTAAATTTTGGTTCGTATCAGGAAGATTACCTCTTAAGTTATTCATATTTTCAAATCAATTAAAAATCTTGAATTAAATTAGAATCCTGCATAAATACATATGGATGTACAATAAGTTACAAAGAAAATTCCAATAACTAGAAAATTTTGATCACATTTCTAAGAGTTGTAATGATTCTAGCTCACAATTTTATTAATACATATAAATATCAAATATATTTCCAAATTGTTTAAAGCACAGACTCTGGCATGATATAAGGGCTTATAATTAAACATAGAACAGAACTATATATTATATTAATGAAAATATACAATATTGAACGAATGTTTAGCTAATTTTCATGATATGTGATTACTAAAAAACTTATTGATAAGAGACTAACGATTTAAATCAAAAGTTTCTAGCATTTGCCTATAATAAATATTTCTAAATACAAAGAAAATCATGATCGAAACTATGGCTCAGATATTTTTATTTCACAAAAAATAATTTCCATACGTTTAGCATTGTGCTAAAATTTTCAAATAAGATAATTCTTATAGGAAAAGCTTTAATTTTTTACGCAAGTGACAGTTGTAAGAGTAACAAATCAAATTTCAAATATATATTTTCCCATCCATAACTCCACAAAAGCATAAATTCGTTGTAGAATAGCTTAATCGATTACTATCCATTAACCACCAAAATTCATTTTCTGTTAATTCAATTGGGGCCTTATAATATGCTAAACTGTACTATAAAACTCTATTGTGAATTAAAATTGGTATCTTTATTGTGAAAGCAAATAGACTTGGTTTAAAAATTGTACAACATCGAGTAAGAATTTAATATTCAAATAAGTTGAATATTTTTATTGTTCCAAAGATTCATCACTGGTTGAAATAAAAAATATCATTTTTTGGATAAATTAGAAATTTTCGTTTTCCAAAGGTTAAAATTTTATAATAATAGTCGTTATTCAATTTTTATAAAACTTAAGTAATTGTAGTAGAAACACATTGATGCCGATATACTCTAGTTCCTGATACATATCGCATATGATAGAGAGGTATATTTATGGTTTTATCATCATTCGAAAAATATGAAATAAGAAAGAACCCTTTCCCACACTTATATGACTTAAAAATAATAATATTACCCGAAAAAAAAGATTTAACACTATTTTTTAGTACAGAATACTTAATATCTTAGCTGATCATTATTCCTATAATGAAATAGTCACTCTATACTTAAAATTTGCCCTCAAGAAAGGTCTATTCAATACAATCATTTTATTTTGAGTTGGGATCAAATGGGTCAAACCAGATAAATAAATTAGATTGAATCATATTTAAAAAACATAAAAAATAAAACAATAAATTATGAATCTAAGAACAAAGCTTTCGCAAATGAATACTTGAAATAGGTAAATGGAAAAATATAAATCTAATGCTAATGATAATTATTATATACATATACTAGCTTATCGCCAATAAAGCATATATTTTCTCAATTACTACTTTTAGGTTACAGTTTTCAAGTTGATCATTATTTTACAATAGAGCTTACCACTTCAAAGCTGTTGATTTGTCTGCAACAGAACCAAGCTAAATTATAATTTGATTACATAATAGAAGTGCAAATTTGAAGTCTCTTTACATTTTGTTATTATTTTCATAGATGGATAAGACTAAAATAGAATAATTAATAGGTAATTGTATAAAAATAAATAAAATATTTCAAAAATGTAATTGGTTGCTGATATATATGATTTTTATTATTATTTAGTGCCTGCACTCTTATATCAGTAATAATTACACAAGGTTTTGTGGTAATTGTACGGTAAAACCTCAATCTTGTATAACTAACCACAGTCTGTATTCCCAGTGAAGTCAGTAACTTATATTAAATTGCTTTCGTTCTTAGTAAAGTTATGGCCAAAATTAGAGTAAAGTTCTTGTTAAGAACTTAATGATTTCAATTAAAACAGGCATTCTGAAATGAACTATTTCCTTCTTGACATGTAAGTATTAACTTAGAACAAGTTGAAATAGATGATGTTGATATGATGATGTCATGTGACAAGAAAGAGAATAAGGTCCGACAGTGAAACTATAGAAGAGAATTGAGACGGATAGTATGTTTCTTAGGTCTATTAATTAACACCCAAATATAACAGAATTAGCCTAAAAATTCAAAAATGATATCGAAACTTACCTCATACCTGCATAAAATTGACAAAAAATAAATCTTGACCATTTAACAAAACATTGACATCGCTTATTCTAAGACCCAGATTATTTCCATGCTCTTAGTTAGTATTCAATTGGCTGATAATTCAATTATAACACGTTTCACTTGTTTTAACAACCTCGTAAATCTCTTTGCATATTTTATGTTCATCCTTAATTAAACAACGTACTGTTATACCCGATTCTAAGAATAACAGTTCTTTCTATCTCCTTGAGCATTAAAAATTTTCTGACTTCTTTTCTATGACATTTATTATGTATTTTATACCAAAATACATTTTTGACATGTAAAATCTTGGTGATCTGGTTTTATTATAATTATTCTTATAACTTGTATCAAGCTGCCTAATTTAGCGGTATATGAAACATCATAGTTTAATATGTTTCTTTCTCGAGTATTCTGCCGATAATGAGCCATATTTAACATCAGAGAGTTTCATGGATTTTAAACTTTTTATTGTACATGTAATTTTTCGAAGTGCCCTAGATATATAAACTCGATCGATGGTTCCAGAAGAGTTTTTTGCTTCTATAAGCCGTCTTAAGTATCAGATGGAACTTGAAACTCGTAGATATTATGTTACACGGGGTCAAAGATATATAATGTTACCAGATACTTCAGCATCAACATAATTTGCTCTCTGTGTATTTTCTTAGCTTACAAGAGTGACAAAATCTTATTATCATTGTATCAAAGAGTCAGCAGAACCACCAAGATAATTTTATTCTTTATCTTTCTAATCTTCCAACGCTAAATCTACTTCTTCGTTATTATTTTGCGTTATAAATATATATTTGAAATATTATTGAGAACTCGTAAAACTGGTGGTGATTTCTATGTATAAGAATTATATTCCCATTTTTCGATAAGTAACCAGAGAGTAAGATAAGTCTCTCTCTTTCTTTCTCTTTCTCTCTCTCTCTCTCTCTCTCTCTATATATATATATATGCTTTTTAAGTAAGTTCTCTCTATAACTCTAGATTGAAGAAATAGTACTTAGATAGTACGTTTTAATTTTAGGATAACTTACCAGATATTGACTGCAACATTTTCTAATTTCATTAGCACATGGGATCATTAATTTCGTTGCAGACAGGATTAAATATAAAAGTTTATCCTAAATGTCAGGCACCTCTTCTTTAAGATATCCTCACTTTTTCTATTTATCTGCCTCTATTCATTACAAATTCTTATTAGTAAACTTGATTTCCGTTGCTCAAAATGAATAACTCCTAATTTGAAAATTACCCCTGTGACATGTCGCTAGTGCAAATCTTCCTTGGGATCTCTAATAGGTAGTATAATCTATCTAATACCCGTATCAAGAGCTCAATATTCGGTTTCTTATTGAAAGTTAGCTGCAAAATCTGCTAAAATGGCTGATATGACATGGATATATTCTTTTGGTTCTGTTTAAGGAAAACCTGGAACCTAACTATTTCCCGATATTCAGCAGTTTGTTAGCAAAATATATATATTACACGAAAACATATCTAAGGTACTCTGCTATATATGAAATACTTATGCAATAGGAGCAGGATGATAGTAATTTCCTGATAATTATTACACCAAAATATAATACACCGGGTACATTCCAATATACTTTATTCTAAGCTCTTCGCGATATTTTTATATATTAAAATAAAATAATCTTCTTTTACAATTAAGAAAGTGAAACAAACTTTATGTGACACCTATGGTATCACAATATTAATCTCTTCTGCATGTGTTTTCTTTTGTTATACCTTATCTTTTCACATCGGTATCAACTCAGTTTCATTTTCTTAACTGCACATTTCTTCTAATTTTGTGTGAAAAGCTGGGTGTCAGTGTGTATTAAATTTCCTTAGCAATTAAAAGGGACTTTCTTAGAGTTTATAAGTACCTGAATATTATACCATTGTAAGGTATGCATTAATTATACCGGAATTTTCTATTAATTCTTTGAAATTAAAAGTAAATGTATCATTCGTGTAATTTCAAATTAACCTATATGGTTCTTGATCCATGCAGCAAACTCCTGATCCATTTTCAATATATCAAGTGTCAATAGCTTTATGAAACGGGTAGGCTTTCTTTCTTGATTGCCTCAATATGGTACATCGCTCTAATTCTCAAGTAATATTTATATGACTCTGCAATAAAATCTTATGGTGTAAATTTCATCTAGTTTATATGGCATCATACCTAATTATAAAATTCATTTTAAAATAATACAATCTTATATATCCAACTGTGTCTATGAGTATGTTAATGATTAGCTAGAAAGATATCAGTGTTTTTAATCCAATAATAAAGAATATTATATCTGATTAACGATAATGCACACTCCTCGTAAAGGCATAAAATACTGTTATGCAACGAGAAAGGACTATGTGTCATGAAAATTTTCTTCATTACTATTATTGTCTACAACTTTTTGTATTTATCGACCTATTCAATTTCTTCGCATATATGTGTCTACAACATGAAATAATTAGCATCGAAACGGTGGAAATTGAACAAGATAAATTAGAAAATTAATATCAACAGCTCTAAGCAACTATACTGATTTTTTTTGTAGTTAAGAAGTATTATGAAATTACCTTGGTCTTGACTTGCTCTGTTCCAGGTTATATTGCCGATGTATGAGTTGGTACGAGGAAAAGTTACTTGAATTTGGTAATTTTGGGGAATAAGAAATTGTGACATATCCCCGCATGAGCTATCTCAATATATCTGGTTTAGTTGCCATGACAAAAGTCACCTTCTCAATGGGATATTTATCGTTTAATTGATTATTCGCCTAGAAGATAGTTTTGATATGCTATTTACAGAATGTACAGCTGTCCAGATTAAAATCCTCATCTCCTTAGCAGCACCCCTCGTACAATTTTCTTATCTTCATCAGATATAGATCGGGTGCCTAAAATAAATATTTCAACCATCAATTTAACATGACATAGCTATATTCCAATAAAAGGTTTTTCTTACTGCTATCTTCCCTGCTGAACACTACTATGTTTCCTATAACGCCTTTCTTCTTCGGTAGTACCACTGATAAATACTGTTCCAAGGTAAGATTTTTTTCAATTTAATCACAGGTTATGGTCTAAACATAATCTCTATTTTTATATAAAATTACCGAAATGTTTATTAATTTCTTTGTAATGCGAGCTGATAACATCCGGCAATTAAAGTATACAGGGTCAATTTCATTTTTTTGGTTTCTATCCTCACAGGCTCTTGAACCACTCTTCTACAAAATTTAGAATTACTAAAGTTTTTTTAATCTACGGATGCGGCATCAGGATATCTAAGTGCATTATTCTTGAAATGAGGGTAGCTCACAGTTACTGTTTATTCTATCATCTAACAATAAAAAGCCGATATTGCATTGTAGCATCTATTTCTAAACATTAGGTCGAAACCAAATACTTCTTAAAACCTTTGAGTAATATTCTATTGCAGTATCTAATGAATTGGTTATTAAAGCTACTGAAAAATTGATACATCTAATGAATTTTTCTAGTATTGGGTACCAAATAGGGATTGCATTTATGTGTTATTCAGAATATTATTGAAACCTCCCAAAGATAATACCACGTTCCACCAGTTGTTTTCACACATTACAATAAAACTAAATTAGTTAGACTTCGGCTAAGGGATAATATTTGGAATTCCTATTGTAATGATACGTTCTGTTTTTTCTGTGACAAGACAATTGTACGCAGATCCGGTTGGTACAACGAGGTAAATTAAGTGGAAAATCTTGAATTGAACACGAATATAGGTACCAGATTAGTCATTATTCATATGTGACACCTATGCTACAGAAGATATTCTAGTAAATAATGTCAGTTCTAAAGTATTTTACAGCTATGTAGCCACCTTTATTATTTAATTCAAAATATTTTTTATTTTATCATGGATTCCGTTTTTTTCTTATGTGGCACAGGGCTAATATATGACAGTATCAGTCGGCCAGAATGTATCTTTGAAATTATTCCCTGATTCTCGTGGATATTTATTATATTTCTAACAGTTAATATCTACATATTTTTTCCTAGTAGGATTGCATAATTTAATTGTCATTACTCTAAATGTTTTGCCACCTCACAACAGCATATGTTATTATTCATTCATGCAAATATCAAACCCGTGAACCAAAGTTTTAGAGAATATTAAAATATAAGAAATACTATCCGAAACAAAAAAAATATATTATATTGTCAAGAAAAGCGATAACTAGAGAAAAGTGTATTTTCCCCTGTTATGCTCTCTTCATGCTAGTATATGGATTGGGTTATTTTGGTTACGACATACTAATATCATAAAAATTAAAGTTAGCACCAAGTATTAAATTTTAAGATAAGTTATTCAATGTGATATTTTATATCATCTTCAGTTTTAGATGCTTTTCTAATACCGATTTCTCAAGATTACCCGAACCTTAAATATGACAGATTTCGTAGAAATGGCTGTGTATTTTGCTATTCGTAATACCTCTACTGTTTTTGACGAGAGGCTTGATAAGGCAACAACCTTGGTATATTAAAAATATGGAACAAGTTTTGAGCTCATTCAACTTTACTTTATCAACCCAGTACATTCTCATATGATACCATCTTCTCTTGATAATCAGATTCATCAACAACTCCAATCACGTGTGCCACATCTTTGACACCAATAGCCCAGCCAAACTATGAGATACCTTTATTTCCTAAATTTAGATTTATATCTAAATTATTATCCATATTTGTCGCTAAGATTACACAACTGTCTTAATATGACCACAGTCTGATAAAGCGTTCAAGGCTTTATGTCTATTAGACATGTGGTGAGAATAGTAAGTTCTTCCGTAGGCTATCTTAACAAAGCCATTACTCTCTCTCTGGTGTTAGATTTAGTTTATATACATTCATTTCTTATGCTTATGGAATCCCAAATACTATGTAATTACAAATACTGTAAATATTGTTAAACTACCTCTTTTCGATCTTCTACACTTGCTTATACCAGTACAACATTCTTAGTGACATCTTCAATAAGGTCTCATTTCATAACATGATATTAACTGAACAGACTTTATTCTTCCTCTCTACGTTTTATACATTGAAAATTTAAGTCTTTTGTTCACCGAGACTGTACTGCAGTATTATATTTACAGGTTTTGTGGGGTTGGTACAGCCTCAATAGAGTTTTTCTACTATTCGGACTTCAATACGGGGAAATTTTTACAGAAAAACTAATATAAAATATAGTTTTTTTCTTCTAAGTGAGACATAATAGGTACTTCATATCCCTGTGAAAATCGTGAATTAACTTTGTCCATAGTAAATAAAAATAATATACATGTATTTAAGCAAATTTTACCTTAATTTTGAGCTGGATATTTATTGACAATTTAATATTCTATAGAACTGAATATTCCCTCTTACAATTCTACAGCTGTCATATCCATTAGTTGACTGTTAAGTCCTAATAAATTCATTAAATATAGCATCACGAACTCATTTAACCTTGTTCTTGACCCTCGGAAAGTGCCCATTTTGATTAGTATACTGCATGATTCTATACATGTTTTTTTCAATTATTTATCATTTTGTCTTCAGCAGTGCAACTGACGCATTTTTTTTTAATTTTTCTACTTCCTTTAATTATTTAAATCTTTCTGTTTAAACTTTCAAGGTAAACCTCGTAAGTATCAGTACACTACATAACTCTGCACACCCCTGTTAAGATCGTCTTATTAAAATTCAATCTCATCATAAGTTAAAACTATGATAACAGCTAAATTCTTTCCTTCTTCTACCCTACATCAATATTATTATGGTATTACGACTCTTCGATTATTTAGATATCTTATTCGTCTTATATTAACTGTATACGATGGATCTTGACTATGTTATGTCCATAAATGCTCTATCTTAGAACATTTCAAATATAGTTTCAAATATTTTATTCAGTTTTGTTATGACTAATGTCAGTAGTTTTCTAGCACTATGCATAGTGCTGTCATCTATTATCTTCATTTCTTCTACTTCTCCGAATTACGTAGTTTCTGTTGTGACGTAGGTGACACGTGTAAACTTTTAAACTCTGTCAGCTAACATTGAACTTTTCTTTGTTTTAGCAACTGCTTCGCTAATCACCGGTATATCTTTGGGATATGTGCTTGAACTTTTCAGTCCAAATGCCCGCATTTTTCTCATCTTATAGCATGAATAATAGTTCAAAACCTCCTTGTTTTAATGGTTTCTTTATCCGTGGGTAGAGATTTCCCAAGTACTACACTCACCACATAATTTTGCAAAGTCATGTGGTATTCCGTTTTTACCTTTGAAACGAATCCCAGTGCTTGGTTCTTGATTTCACACGCGGTTTCTGATGCTTGTTTTTATATTTTGGGACTCTAAGAAAAACACGAATATTGCCTTACTAGATCCTGTTATCTCATTGGTATAAAAACTTTTCCGGTAGAGGGGTAAATATTCACATCTATTCTTTTTTAGAAGCTTCGTTGTGTATTTTTTTTCTGTATTTTGCAAGAACTTCAAAATATTGATCACTTTATTGCTTAAAATATCCCAGCACCACTAGATCGTGTACTAGGTAACTATAATCAGGACATTATTCACTTTTCTTCTAATAGTACCAGCTGCAACCATAATACCTAGAAATTGTTGATGTGTACACTATTTTTTCATTGAAAGTTAATAGCCTTTTTTACAAAATATGTTATGTACCACTATCAGATTTACTTCTCCCGCTAATTTGTGCTTAGAAATATTTCTTTTAAGTGGTTGAGGATAGAGCTAACAAAAACTTTGGTGCTATCAAATATTTTTTCTTTTACTTTAGTCTCATTTGATTGCCCGTGGCAAAAAAAACGAGTGTATAACGTCTTCCACGCTGACCTCCGTGTCAGCAGAACCAGTAGCAACACCTACGGCTCCCTCTTCCTTGTCCTCGGCTCCATTTTATCTTAACTCCGTTCTTCTGAGACAATAGTGAGTCAACAACCTCACTTGAATCTTCTTTGCAGCTACCCAGCTTTACTTCCTTCATTTCCTTGGATAATTTTTTGCTGTTTATGTCGTTCTAATATCACATGTTCTTCATGTACCTGTTATTTTTTTTTAGTGGAAAATAGATGACGTTAAAATTATATTATTTTTTTTCTTTATTGCTTGTAGTTTTCTTCACTGGAAAATAGATGACGTTAAAATTATATTATTTTATTTCTTTATTGCTTGTAGTTTTCTTCGCTGCGCAATATACGTATATATATAACAGATCAAGAGATTTTATTATGTTTATTCCAATACACTTAGGTATAACTCAGAAATTAAAACATCCTAAAGTGGTTCTCGAAATATATAGATATATTCCACATAGTTGAGACACCTGCATATCAGCTTCCCTGAATCCTTTGTTTTAGTTGTAAGTTATTCTCGAGTGCCAGGATATCAAATAATTCACATTTTTTTCTCATCTTCAATCACATTGGAAGTAAAGTTTTGTTTTCACTGGTGTCAATAGGTCGGTTCTTTACTACACTTACCCCCCCCCCTCTTTATTGTATCCGTTATAGTGTCTTTTCTGCCTATTTTTTTTGCTTCTTTGTTTGATACCATCAAAGATAACCCTCACTTCTTCTTCTTTCTTGATCTTCATTTCGGAACTCTGTTTTTTTTTGGCTGATCGTATCTTCCAGGAAACATAGTGTTGTGGTTTCATGGACCCTCTCTTAGTCAAATCCTAGTGATTGGTTATATATCTTATCTCCTATTGAGAGTTTTACTGAATAAGCCTACGTGTTCTCATGAATATATTTATCTTGTTGATTTTGTCTTAATTTTTTGTTTTAAGTTGATATGTCTGTGTCCGCTATACACATTTTAGTTCATTTTCTCAATACTTAACGGTCGCATGGTATTAAGCTAATGGAGAAACGTATATGTTTAATAATCTTCTGTATCTGATATTAAAATATATGAACTGGATCAATTGTCAAAATCACACGTATCTATATGCTATTGGTCTGGCTTGGAGAACCGGTAAACTGTGATCACATCGTATTCTTAATTCTTAAGAATCAATGATACAGGAACTACAACTAGAATCCGGGAAATGAGTGAAGAAATAAAGAGTATTATATTAAATTCTTCTAATGATTGTTTAAATCAAGATTAAAGGATCGACTTAGCTTTCTCTGGAAAATATTTTTCTAAATAAAGTCTGATCTTAAAAACTTAAAGCTTCCACTTATTCCAAACTCAGGTACTCAGTAAAAATAAGTATTCCCACACACTGAAAAATACTACTCTTTATTTTAAGTTTTCTGAGTTTGGATTCTTATTCCCAGCTCTTTTTATTGTATTGATAATTTCCCATTGTACAAATTTACAGGCAGTAGAATACATAGACATTTTCATCAGTCCACGTCATCACTTTATCTATTTACAAAGAATGAAAAGACAGAAACGAATAGTACGAAAAAGGATTCGTTTCCTGCTTACATCACTTTACGCTGTTTCACTATCAAAAGATTTTAAAGAGTAATCAAATTGGACAGAAGTGAAAACTGATGTAGGATATCGAAGAATACTACTTGAATCTTTCTAATGTTTCAAAACGGTACAGGGAGAAATTTTGTTGCAAAATAAATAATATTTCGATAAACACATTATAGTAATAATAATATAATTAATAAACTTCTTTGATTCTAGAAAACTAGTGCTTCCGTGGTGGATTGGCACACTTGTTCGGCATCAAATGAAAGAAAATTTCCCTTAATAGTTAACTTATGCAACTTATCAAAATTATACTTCTATTAAGAAACCATCACACCAACAGCTAGATCGAAGTAAAAGCACATCTCGTTTCCTACTCGTGCAACAATTATTATTTCTCCAGTTAAACACTTTGGAAGGTATAAAGTTGCAACCCCTTCACTCCCGACTCCAATAAACTTCCAATCAAGTTCAACAATATCAGTCTCATAGCGAAATACGTCTACTGGTTTTAGGTCATTATGAGCAGCATAAAACTTAACAAGATGAACTGAAGAATCTGCTGTGTACGACAAATGAATGGGTTTACCAGCAGAAACAACAGAACCAATAGCTGAGAAGTTTACTCTAAGAGGAGCAATGGAAGTAACAAAGTTAACAAAAACACTGGCAGTTTGAAATTGGCCAACAATACCAGCTGAAAATTCTGTCTCACTCTTAGTCATATCAAATAAAGCCCTTTCTGTAAATCTCATAGTCATATTTCTAGCAATAGAAGGAAGTTCTTCAAATGTCTTATTACTTGTTTCAGGATATATTAAATAATGAAGATTTGGAAAATATCTTGATACCGATTTTGTTGGTTTCCAGGATCTAAATCTTCCAAGAGTTTTACTATATAGGTCCTCATATCCTGTATCAGCTCGTTCCCAAGAATAAAAGCCATTTCCAGTTACTCCTAAAGCATTCAATTGAAAAGGATTTCCAACTGGAACAGTACATTTAGACTCAACTTCTATATTTGACGAAAGAGATATTTCTGGATCTTTAATTTCAAAACGTTGTCCACAAGTACCATTTTCAGCGACAGATAATATGTAGTTGTGCATAGGAATTAACTGTGCTGAGTTAAAATAAGGATCAGATCGCAACTGTAAGTTTTTGTCTTGACAAAGACCCGCATAACCCATTATACTTGATCCTCCTCCAGGCTCTACAGCTCCATCTGGGTTCAGCTGAAAATCATATGGTCCAGTACAATCTCTAAAACTATGTTCTGCAAAGAGTTGATGTCCTAGCTCGTGTGAAACAAAGTCAACAGCAAATACATCAGTATCAGGGGTAAGAAATCCTGTTGCACCTTCTGTCTTGTTAGATTGGCACAAACTTGGATATGTACCTATACCGCCCTTGGTAGTAACAAGAGAGTGAGCAACATCGTAACTAGATGAGTTAATTCCCAGCTGATTTAAAACCTGCTCTGCTTGCAGAACAATGGAAATGCCGTTTCGAACAGATCTACATATTCTTCGTCTTATGAGATCTGTTTCTTGTTTTCCAGGGAGACAAATCGCAAGATCTTGATCTTCTATGAATTTAAAGAAGAGACCTAGTTCTCTCGCATAGATTCCATTTACTCTAGAAAGCAAAATTACCAATACAGAAAACACTGATTCTCTTGTTGATTTATGATAAAACGAAAATTGTTGGCTGGTAAGTAATGCAATATTAAAAATATATCCTGTTCTTAAAGATAGCATTTCTTTTCTTTCTGCGGCAGCTCTTGCAAGCTCTTCAGCTAATTGATCAGCATCAAAACCTTCCAAAACTCTTGACTTGGCTACTTTTTTCAATTCTTTGCTAATAACTTCTTTATTAAATACAACTTTATCTTCCATACTATATTCTCCATTTGCTTTCATTTCTCCTCTTGCAGTTTTTGTATTGTATAAAACATACTTATTTGATCCACGTTCAGCAGAATCAATATAAAAATTTCTACTTTCTGAAGTTATTGTTGCTGAAAAACTATCAACTTGATCTTCAGCAGAGTTAAAAATAAGTTCAAGTTGTTGAATATCTCCAGAAGTAACTTCACCACAAGTTCCAGAATAAAAGTGAAGAGAAGGAAACTTTTTACTCAACACACTTGAAACTGCTCTATTCCCTTCAGATATCTTACAACTTAGACTCTCTTCTTCCGAAAGTGGAAGGTTAATAGATGAAGTCTTACTCAAGATGGAAGGAAGCTCAGAAAGGGATGACTTCAATTCCAAGAAAGACTTTCCAGTCACTCCATCTAAACGTCTATTCCTTAGTGTAGTTGCCTCTTTAACATCAAGACTCCATAAATCCACAGGTTGCTCAAGTGTTTTTGCCGTGGTAAAACTCATAGCACCAATTAAAAGCCCAATGTTGCACATGTTAGACTTCTATTAGTTACCTTTGCTATATTTGTACTAGAAAAACTTTGAACTCAAGGAAATGTTATTGTCCCTGGACAGTATTTGCTAAGAAGGTTTGCGTATTATTTCCCTTATCTTCTAGTGTACTTACACGTACACTATATTCCATTGTTTCAATACAAAGTAAAAACAAAAAAACTTGTTTCCCCACTTAAATGGTTTAAGTCCTGTAGACAACTTTTCATCTTCCAATATTTAGACTTAACTAGAGAAAAGAACCCTAGAGAACAAGTATTACAGTTACACTTCTTATCTAAGTTGGATAAAATTTAAGTGTTTCTTAATTAAACCGTTTATTATTAATGTTCTTCAACGCACACAGTTCCAGATACAAAAATTTGCTGTATTAAGCAAGTAATGAACTTACTCGTGGTCCACGAGATTCAACTCCTGATCCTATTACACAACCTTAAGGATAAAACTAAACTTACAGTTGACATTTTGTTGAAGTAATTAATTCGAACTTTGGATCACTTTTCAAGAAAATTGTTTCAATCAAACTTATTTGTCGTTAAATGAAGTTATTTATAACTGCTACACTTTTAGTATCTGCAACTGCACAGGATGGTGTAGAATGTGCACAGGGCTGCATTGCTGATTGGGTGGGGGATGGTTTTTGTGATATTAAGTGTTATAACGAAGAATGTAAGTTTGATTCTGGAGATTGTACTCATGTTCCAGATCCTATTGTATGCTATAAAGGAGGCTGCAATACCGCAAAGTAAACTCTAGTTTATTTACAATTTAGTTTGGGCGATGGAGAATGTTATGAACCATGTAATACTGAAGCTTGTGGGTTTGATCTAGGTGACTGCGAGTTTGCCGAATGCGAAAGAACTGGATGTAACACTGATTATTTGAAAGATCGAATATGTGATCTCAATTGTAACAGCGAAGTATGTAACTTTGATGGAGGAGCTTGTGATACAAATGAAACAAAATACGAGTTAAAAACCCCGTTAGCATGTCTGGAAAAAGGATGTGACCTTAATTATGTGGGAGATGGGTTTTGTGATGATAAATGCTACAATGATGAATGTGAGACGGATGGTGGAGATTGCATCGATAAACCATTTCCTTGTGTCAACACCTTCTGTCCCATGGAGTACTTAGGGGACGGCATTTGTGACTTTACTTGCAACGTTACTGCATGTAATTTTGATCTTGGTGACTGTGAAAAATAGCAGTACTTGTTATTATAGTATTACTGGAAATTTGGATTTGCAAGAGAATCTAGTTAATTCTTGCCTCAGTAGGTGTTGATCTAAGAGAACTAAAAGTTAAAATTATCCAAATTTTGCAAATTCTCATATATTATAGTATAATAAACTCAACAGTGAAGATGAAGTACTTTCTTGTATTTTATTTTTCTTGGGAACTTCAAAGTTTGGGTATACTATAAGGATTGAGTACATGGATCACAGTATTCTTGGCTAAAAAATATAAAAAAACTTAAATAGTTTAGTTGGGTAATGCGAGGTAGCATATATAGTGCTATAACCCTGTTGAGGACAAATATTTTGGTTCACAACCGTTCTCTGTCATAGAGTGTTGCTCTCAACTGATGGGTTAGAATAAAACATACTTTAATTAGTGAAACTAATCTTCTAAAAAATCGTTCTTTGTTAACAATCTTTTGAACTCTACCTAAACTAGCTATTGGAAATATTCATTACTCTTGATTTGGGAAAATTTAATGATATTACCTCTAAGATTCACATACATGAAGTCAACTTCAAATTTGTAATTTACCACTGATGATTTATAAATAGAGTGATAAGAGTTTGACTATGTTATAATATCCGTATTTTATTAGTGGGATATAAGAGAAGTTGTAAGTTTATTATAGTCTTGCTTCCTTTCTTACGGCTTCTTTAACTGAATAACATGTATTTCTAATCGACAACGAATATGTGTATACTATTTTCTCGCATATATTTAGGTAAAGGCCAGAAAGAAAAATATACTAAAGTAAGTACCAGTTATATCCATCTTTTCCATAATAGTATTTAACAAAGTTTCTTAGTGGTCTCTTTATGGCTATGTTTCTAGTTCATTGACACAGGTTATTTATTGCATGTGTAGGTATTTTAACTTTCTCTGTTTCAGGTGGACTCTATTTTCCAAATCAATATATTGAAGTATATCGTATTACTAAGCTTGATAGTACAAAGGAGATTTATCTCATTGCGAATATATCTTTTATTGTTGGGAGAGATATTAACACCTTCTTACATTCCATTCTTAGAAGTATCGATGTTACTCTGGATGGTTGTATACTTGAAAGAATAGTCTAGTTCATGTGCCATCATTTTGCAGTCTACAAGTATGGGAGAATTCTTAATGTGAGTTTCTTTCTATAACTTCGGACTGCTACGAGAGAATATATTTAAAAATATAGTTACTGTCTATCTTAACGGTTGACCTCAACGACGTTAGACCGTGTATTCTAGATGCATAACCCGTACTTGTTAACTATTTAGTTTACATTGTTGAAGGAGCCCAGTCCAACTGTTACTGGTGATTTATTGGTATATAAACCTTTATATATCGATAAGCAGATTTAACTTTTATCTTGCTATATTTATTGGTAAGCATGTCCAGCTTTTTTAATCATACTTTATAAAGTATTATGTCAAGTCAGTTCATGACTCCAGAACTCTCGGTGCATTAGTTATCTCTATCTTCAGTCCAAAACCAACTCTTGTTACTTGACGTTACTTTTCTTTATATTCCACAACATTGTTGTACGTGATTTATCATGAAAATCAACCAAACTGTCCGAGATTTCTGAAAATCTTGAATAATATTAATATATACAAACAACTCTTCGGAATAACAATTTTCTTCAATTGTTTTCTACAGAGTCAGTTTAGGTTTCCCAATGGCAGTAAGTTAGATTGAGCTTATTCGAAGGAATAAAATAGTTTGAAAAGTTTGATAATATTTAAATTATCAGTGGTTTTACTAAAGCATGTCTTTGTCGCTGTAGACTTATATACAGTAGAATTTTGTGGAGTGAGAGGAATGCTTTCTCCCACTCAAATTTACATACCCGTGCCCATTCGGAATATAGTATCTGTTACAGAATTATGGTATATTAATCAAGCTAAATGTACTTTAATTATGTTATACATAGTATCTGAAGATGTAAGCTTAGGTCGAACTTCTTTATATCTTTGTTAGATATTACATGCTTTGGTGGTTAAACGATTGTACGAAATGATGCTTTAAAAAGAATAATGAAGACTCTTATAATCCATAGTAGTTATATTTATAATTTTATTTGATATTGGTTACAGAAATCGACATTAATTACCCCTCCTGCGATACAAACAACGTTTGTAAGACTAAGGTTCATATCACTAGCAATTAACTAAGATATGTACTCCTAGAACTGTTTCCTTACAATAATTAAACTCCTATCATTTGAGAATATACTGAAAACAAGCTCATGCCTTAATTTTAAGGATTTAGGTTAAGGATTTTCCCCTTGAGAAATATAGTCAAATAAGAATATGTTGCACTGATTATAGCATATTTGAACTGTTTCCTATTGTTAACAGTTTATTGTACCGTTATATTCCGTTAATGTAAATATGAATTGTTTATTTACTGTTTAGAAACAATTAACACGAAAGGTAAGAAGAGAAGGTCCTTCACTATTCAACCAGATTTTTGTTTGCACATGTGTGCGAATTATGTTAAAATACTACTTACGACATCCTGAAAGAAGCAAAATTTTCAATATAGCCTTGTTATGAGCTTCAAGTATTGGCTCTATCTGGGGTTTTCTACATTAACTAGTTGACTTCAAATAACAATAACTTCTTGGTTTTCTCTTTCTTTTATATTTTTTCACTTAATATCTTAACGGTTAACAAAAACTAGTAAAATATATCAAAACTATTAGAAGAGTTACCGGTATTCCATTAGTAGCATCACTATCAACAACTATTTCCGGTAAGTTCCAATATTTTATAGGCTTAATTCTTCTAAATATTCCAAATAATAACATATATTTCATAACTATTGGAATTCGGTATCTGAAATAAAAGTTCTCATAATTTCAAATATCACGTTAATGTAAAATTTCCCACATTAAGATCCAGGAATAATTTACATTGCGTTCGTATATTATCACAACATATTTCATCATCCGAGTGATCAAAAATACAACGTATAACAAAAAGGAACCCCTAAACACAGCTGGAAACCAAACAAAAGGTCCAAAACCACCATATACACATATTTAAACATATTTCAGACCATAACAAGACGTTGAACACCACCAGACAAGATAGCTGAAACAAAACATATATCAAAAACACCACAACATACACAATTCAAAAGATAAACTTCAAGAAATCTTTAGAGAAGAACAAATATACTGAGGCGAAGAGAAAAAAATAAAATTTATTTATTATATTTATAAATGAATGTTGAGAGAAACAATTTGTGCATTAATATTTATCCCGTCGCGCTACTAACCTACAGAAACTCAATGAGAAACAGTTATCCCAGTGATGACATCAAAGTAAAAACACTTTTCGTTACCTATCCTAGCAACAATGATGATTTCTCCAGATAGACATTTTGGTATGTAAATCGTCGCAACACCACCACTTCCGACTCCAACAAATTTCCAATCTAATTCTACAACATCAGTCTCATAATGTAAAACCTCTACAGGATTAAGGTCATTGTTTGCAGCATAGAATTCAACTTGATGAACAGAAGAATCAGCCACATATGTTAGATGGATAGGTTCTCCTGCAGTTGCAGAAGAATTCATAGTTGCAAAATCAACTTCAAGTGGATCAATTGAAGTAACAAACTCAACCTGAACATCAGCGGTTTGAAACTGACCAACAATACCACTTGAAAACTCAGTTTCTATTTTTGTCTTACTGAATAAAGTTCTTTCGGTGAATCTCATAGTCATGTTTCTAGGAATAGAAGGAAGTTCTTCCCAATCTCTATTGCTTGTTTCAGGGTATGCTAAATAATGAAGATTTGGAAAATATCTTGACACTACCTTGGTTGGTGTATAAGGCCTAAATCTTCCCAAAGTTTTACTATCCAGATCTTCAAATCCAGGGTCTACCCTATCCCAAGAATAAAAACCTTTTCGACTCACTCCCAAAGCATTTAGTTGAAAAGCATTTCCAACTGGAACAGTGCAAGTAGATTCCACCTGTATATTTGGAGAAAGACTTTTTTCTGGATCATCTATTTGAAAACTTTGTCCACAAATACCATCTTCAGCAACAGATAACATATAGTTGTACATCGCAACTAAGTTAGCTGAGTTGAAATAAGGATCTTGTTCTTGTTGTATGTCATTTTTATAACATCTCCCCGAATAGCTCATAATAGTTGTTCCTCCACCTGGTTCAACTGCCCCTGCAAGCATATTTCCTTGATATTTGGGCCCAAAACAGTCTCTAAAACTATGTGCACCAAAAAATTGATGTCCAATCTCGTGTGCAGTAGAATCAGCAGCAAAGATATCACCTTCTGGAACTGAATTTCCAGTTGCTGAACCGCGTTCATCAGGTTTACACAAAGCAGGATATGATGATACAGCACCACTGGCTGTAGAGAGAAAGTGACGAAGATCATAAGTGGAAGGATCTACACCAAGCCAGCCTAATAAACTGGAACCAAAAATCCAAATATCAAAGTCATTTGGAACATGTTTGCATATTCTTCTTCTTTTCTCATTTTCCTGGGTTCCAGGTAGACAGATCCCTAGATCTTGAGCATCGCTGAATTGAAAAAACGCACCAAACTCCCTAGCATAAATACCGTTCACTCTAGAGAGTAAAGTAGCCATAGCAGCAAAAACTGAATCACGAGTCGCACCGTGATAACCAGAGTATTCCTGATTAGCTAGAAATTCAATCTTGAAAATATACCCTGTAGCAGAAGATTGAAACTTTCTTTTCTCTACTGCAATTTCTGCAAACTTTTTAGCCATTTTGTCCACATCAAAACCTTTCAAATAACTTGCTTTGATTGGTTCTTTGAGTTCATTGTTCAAAGGTTTCTCTTCTATATGATAGTGTCCATTGTCTATCATTTCTCTTCTTGCAGTTCTTGTATTATATAAAACATACTTATTTGATCCACGTTCAGCAGAATCAATATAAAAATTTCTACTTTCTGAAGTAATTGTTGCTGAAAAACTATCAACTTGATCTTCAGCAGAGTTAAAAATAAGTTCAAGTTGTTGAATATCTCCAGAAGTAACTTCACCACAAGTTCCAGAATAAAAGTGAAGAGAAGGAAACTTTTCACTCAACACACTTGAAACTGCTCTATTCCCTTCAGATATCTTACAACTTAAACTTTCTTCCTCCGAGAGTGGAAGGTTGATAGATGAAGTCTTACTCAAGATGGAAGGAAGCTCAGAAAGGGAGGACTTCAATTCCAAGAAAAACTTTCCAGTCACTCCATCTAAACGTCTGTTTCTCGTTGTTCTTGTTCCTTCAACATCAAGAGTCCATAAATCCAATGGCCGCTCGAGTAGTTTTTCTCTACTTAGATTGACAACAATAGCAAGAAAGAAAACAAATTTTAACATTTTCCGTTTTCTTTATGACTTTATCTTAATTATTTTTATGAATGTATTTCACAAAATAATAACCTATGGAAATATAGTGATGCATTGAAACGCGTTAGAGGCACAGTTTTTAAGAGACACTCCACTCTCATTGGATGTACTATTGTGTACAAGATACTTCAATATTATGATACAACTTCTTGAATCTCGACATCAATACAAGTATCTCGTCTTGAAAAATTAGTTTCTAAGAAATCTTGTGTTTTATTATGACTAGAATTATCTCGAGATTCAAAATTTATAGTCAATATTCAAGATATCGATACTGGATTATTTTTTTGTTTGGTTGTCAAAGACATAAATTGTTTGACCAGAATAGTTTATTGTACAAGTATACGAGATAGTACAGTACCAGAAATATTATTGTTTGTATTATATTCTTAGTACACTAAAGAATAGTTAACTTTGCGAATTATAAGCACATCGGGAAAAGTCGAAGAACAAGGACCACTCCATTATACAGTCTCAAGGTATAAAGAATAACCTAAAAACTTTATCAAGTATAAAATCAAACCAATACAGAAATCTTTCCCAAGAATAATATCAAACATTTGATGAGGTTCTTCCTATACAGCATCGCTATTTCTGCTACTGTTTCCCAGCAAACGCAGGAATGTATTGATAAAGGTTGTAGTAAAGATTGGCAAGGGGATAATTATTGCGAACATGAATGTTATATAAAAGAATGTGATTTTGACTCTGGGGATTGTAAAGGTGTTCCAGATCCAAGATCATGCGGATCGGCAGGGTGCAAAACATGGAGGTAACTTCTTGTTTATAGTTATCTTAGGTTGGGAGATGGTGAATGTAATGAAGAGTGTTATCTTGAACCTTGTGGTTTTGATTTAGGTGATTGTGAGTTTTTGCATTGTGAAAAAAAGGGCTGTTATTCAAAATTAGTTGGTGACAGAGTCTGTGATCCTGAATGCAATATTGAAGAATGTAAGTTTGATGGTGGTGATTGTGATTTGAACGCCACAGATTATGAACTAGAGGATCCAGCTGCTTGTGAGGCGAAAGGATGTGATCTTGATGATGTAGGTAATGGATACTGTAATAATTTATGTTTTAATGATGAGTGCGAATCCGATGGAGGTGATTGTGTTGACCTTCCAGTATCTTGCTTAAAGACTTTTTGTCCGATGGGATTCCTAGGTGACGGATTTTGCGATTATTCTTGTAATAACACTGATTGCAATTTTGACAAAGGTGATTGTAAATAATTTTGCTCTCTCTTAAATATTGAGTCAAGAATATCTCACACATAGCAATAGTTTATTCAAATATAGGTATATTCGTAATGGATTTTGTCAAAACTGAGTTGTTTTTTTTATATAACTTAATACACTACAAGAACTATTTCAGAGACCAAAACTTATTCATGTTTGTATTAATAGTTTAACTATAACAAGAGCATAGATACATAGTGAACGATCATAATAATTTGTGAAGTTCTTGATCATAACAGATACAAAGAAGTATGTGAAGATAGAAAAATATTCTTCTTTTATTTAGTAGATGAACAGTTATAAGAATAATAAAAAGGAAATGCTAAATCAAAGAACACAAAGACTACAATCTTCTTGACGCTCTTTCTTATTTAATACAAAATAAATATTTCCTGAATTTCGTGTTGTTATATCTAAAAAAATTAAAAAACTAGAATATATTTAAGTTAAAAAGCTTTTCAGCATTAGTATCAAATGGGACGTGAAGTATACTCAGAATCTTGCTAAGTATTTGCTGGGATATAACTTTCTAGCTGAGCAAAGAGACGAAGGACCAGTCTTACAAAAAAAAACTAGGTTAAACTTCTAAGCTAGTCTTGATGGAAAATAAAATATAAGTATAGTTTTAAAACATGAGATAATTTCATTATAATTTTCTTTACTATATCAGCCCAGTTGTTGTCAGAGTGTCAGACAGCGAGGAGGTGAATCACTATATTTTCTAGAGTCTAACCCTATCGTATATCTACAATAACTACATAAATCACGTAGTATATATCTAATATATAATAAAAATATCTTCAAGAAACACATTCTATATAAATGAAGTGTCTGACATGGTATGATAAAAAATATATTGTCGTAACTCTGAAAGCACTTAGTGTTCCAATTTATTCATTTCAACAAACCAATGTTGCATTACCACATTTGAAAAACTATCAGGAGCCTTGAAAGTTGAAACCAAAGCAAAGGCAAAGAATTAGAAAATGCAGCATAACATCTTCAAAGCAATTCAACATGGAACAAAATATTCCCAAACACAAACAATTTTAAAATATAGAAGTTCATCAACCTGGGGCTCAGTAGGTTTGCTTAGATATGGAGAAGAAATGCGAAGAAACAGGAAACTTGAAGATTGGGCTAGACAAATGTTTGGTGATCAAACTGAAGTGGATATCAGAAGAAGTGGAAAATATGTCAATGTAAATATGGAATTTTTGCACGGTCAATTCACGTCTTCTGAACTTGATAATATGCAGAAGAAAGCTGATCTTTTTTCTGAATATATTTCAACAAGAGAAGAAAAAGTTCCTGTATTTTTCACATTTAACATCCTTCCAAAGTTTGAAACGAAACTTTCTGAAAACATCCCGAACCTTAGAGAAAAATCTGGGTTTGAACAAGCTGCAGCCAGAGAGGTTCACGGATCCTTACTTACTCTTGATCGAAGAGCTGGACGTTTGGCAAGATTTATTGCCAAAGAGATAGAGAAAGATGCAAAAAATACAGGTTCTTTGTTAGAATTTGTAGGTAAAAGATTATCAGAAGAAAGATACTTATCTGAAAATACAGTAACTCAGGGTTCAGGTGGATTCAGGTTGCAGATTAAGGGAAGAATACAAGGAGTACGAGGAATTGGGCCTTCAAGAAAGAGTGTCTATAAAATAGAAGAAGGAACTTTACCTAGACAAACTATCAAAGAAGAAAAATATATGGATTATGGATTCGCAGAGGCAAGAACTATGTATGGAATGTGTAGTATAAAAATATGGTTACACAAAAGAAAATAAATTACTTTTGTTTCAACTCCTCAATCTTTCTTAAGGCAAGATAAAGTCTTCTCTCCAAGAAACTAATCTCCTGCTCATGCTTCGTTTCATTATTTTCCACTGGGTTGTTCTTCAACTTTTCAATTGTTTTCTTTTGAGTTTCTATTGTATTCCTTAATTGTTTTGTCTCTTTAATAAGTTTCAACTCTGTTGTTTTCAACTTCTGCTTCAAGTTTTTTTTTTGCTGGGTCAAATTCTTGTTTTCTTTCTCCAACTTCCTAATTAGTTTGCATCTTTCTCTAAAAAACTCCTCTGTCAACTTAATTAACTCCTCCTCATCACTTGCGAACAAATTCTGCACAAGTTGATCTACAGTTTCAACCTCGGCCACTTTTTCCTCATCTTCTGGTTGAGATACTTTCATCTCCAGTTGAGTTTTCTCGAGCTCTCTAAGTTTATCTTCAAGTGCCAGGATATTATTCTTTTGTTTCTTAAATACATCTGCAACATGTTTTTTCAACTGATCTTCACCTATAAGAATAGGTTTATTATGCTTTCTTTTCCTTGTGTTGATTCCATCACTTGAAACAAACTCTTTTTCATTATTTATAATATTTTGACACATAAAACATATTTTATTATTTCCAAAACTTCCATCTTGTTCTAGACAGCATTCTATGTGCATATAGCCTTTGCATCGAATGCACATATCTGATTGCTTCTCTTCTTCATCAGCCCCAATCTTGTTCTTGCAGTTCAAACAGTGACTGCAAAAAATTCCTAACCCAACAGTGATATTCTGAACGAGGCTGTTGTAAATATTTATGTATTTAACCAAGTGATACATTTGATAACTCTGCTCATGGATCTTCTCCTGTACTTGATATATGCTGGTAATATTTGTTAATTCAATCCTTGATTTTAACTTGGGAATCTCCAAGCACTGATTTTCAGCATCAAACTTTGCAAAATACAAAATCTTCGTTTCTTCCTCTTGGTAGAAGAAAATATTTTCATTCAGAACATCTTCTCGTACCATATTTGTATTATCGAGTACTTAGAGGAATACAATAGTGATGTAGATCAGAAAAGCGTTGCAAGTTTTCCTTTTCTTCTTGAGTCTTGAACTACTTTAGAGTCTTTATTAAATACCAGCAAAACAACTAATCAATATAATAACAACCAAATTTAATTAGATTCCTAAAATTTTACGTTATGTTTGTAGGGAAGAAATGTATGTGGTTCTTAGCAATAAAATTGGTTTTATATTTACCTAAAAGATTTTTCTTGTTGTTTAACTTAGAGTTAGCTTGGTTTTAATGACGTGGCTTTTTGTAATGAAGAAAAAAGAAACAGCAAATGATCTGAGACCTGTTTTTAATAGACCAGTCTTTTGAAGGCAACTCTTAATAGAACAACCAATAACAGATCTTATGGCCAAAGGGCCAAAAAACCCAAAATTTTTGGAAAGAACAAAACACAATTGATAAATAAAAAAGAAACGCCCAAGGAGCCGAAAAGGTAAATAATGGACATCCAAGACGAAAGCGAACCGAGTGAGTGATATGATTTGACCCTGTGCAAAAAAGTCACACCAGAATCAATGTTACAAGTACTTGACAAAGTAGTCTCAAACCATTTTAGACTGAGATAAGTTTCGTCCCACTGCTATTTAGAGCAGGAAACACACACAGAGTCTTCGGATTTAATCAAAGAATGCTACGTAGGCGTGTGTAAGTTACATCTCCTCTAGGTTTTGTTCTTTTTGAATTTAAATTCAGTTTGATCTTGAAGTTGGTAAATACATCTTTCAAATGTTTGCGACATCGATTCTGGCGTGAATCCTTTGTACAGGGTCCAATCATATCACTCAATCGGTTCGCTTTCGTCTTGGATGTCCATAACTTACCTTACGGGCTCGTTTGACGTTTCTTTTTTAATTTGCAATTTATATTTTATTCGCTTCCCCAAATTTTGGGCTTCATGGCAAAATCGCCACATAGTCGCATACTGAAAATGGCCGTTCAAAGGTTTGCCTCTGCTTAACAAGGACCTGATAATATAGGGTAGGAGTCAGGCAACATGTTTGCAATGATGAAAGATATGTATCCATACTAAGAATACTATTTTCTGAGTTCTTGAGGCATCCGAGATGCCCACTAGTCTCTGTGTAAATACTACCATAGTCTTAAAATTGCAACCTAAGCAATATAAACAGAAATTTGCACTTAAGATATAACATTTTCTCAACTTATTAGGGGTTAATGTTTCCTTCATACAATTGCAAACAGCAGGTATGAAATAATTTTGGAACCAGTGCTATTCTGAAAATCAATCGACACCAAAAGCCAATGCAGAAAATTCGGGACTAGTAGACAATAAGTTAAGAAACTAAAACATATATCATTCCAATTTTATTGTTGAATCACATAATTATTTTAATTGTCTATTTTTCCGAGCCAGCTTACAAAATCCAACATTTCTTTGTTAAAGATGAGAGAAATACATTTTCAACAAAAAGAGCATCATTATTTATTCTCTACTAACAAGAATGTTAATTGTTAGAGAGGAAGCCCCTTTTCTAGTTTATTAGTTCTCTTCTTACACCTGATGATACTCATGTATCTCTTTTCTGAATCTCCTTATCGGTAATATTCTCAAGATTTGAGTTCAATTTATTTTGTTTGATTTGTTTTTAATGTTTTTTTTTCATATATTTAGCAATGCAATGTATTCGCATAACTAAGAGGTATAACATGCAACGGGTATTTGCGAATGATACGCAGGTCTTATTCTAACATTTAGAAAGCCTTTTACACTTGGTTCCTAAAATTGAAATATCTCTTTCCCCTCTTAATTATTGTGCCTTGACACATCAAAGTCCTATAGAATGAAAATCATGTAGATTGTCTGATGCTCTTCGCAAGATATCCAGAAAAAGCTCTGATAACCCACGAATATATGTAAGAAGTGGTTGACTAATATAATTTGAGATTATACTTTTCTCCTATATTTTATTTTGATGAATATTCTTGCGAGACACTATAAGATAAATGAGCATCTAATATTGACATGGTGACAAGACAACTTGTAGAACTTATATTTGGCTTATAATTCTCAGCTATAAACTTGATGTGCACCTCCAAAATATATCAAACTCCTAATCTAATTCTCTAAAAAAGATATACCCTCGTATCATTTCATTCTTAAGACTATATTTTCATTTCGAAACAAGGTCTGTGGCCGCACAGATATAAGTCTATCAAAATTAGATAGCCCAATAATTTTTAAAAAATTATTTTCCTATACTAAACTCGTTGACTTTAACCTAGATTTTTGCAAATGTTTCTAATGTTGATAAATATATTCTTGAAACTCGAGACTTTCAATAGATCTGTTTTGTCCATACTGACTATACATATCACTCCATTGAATTAGAAAAATGCTAGTATAGAAATTAGTGGCGGATGTAACCCTAGTGAATAAAACTAAGCGGTGCAAAAGTTGCACTTTTAGCGAATATTAGCCTAGCACTCTTGTTTTCTTTCATGATAAGCATATCTTGCAATAGATCCTTGAGATAAAAAAGTAGGGTTCTATGATTCATTGAATAAGGCAGTTTTTCTAACACTCCCTTATAGCTGCATCTTTCCGATGTCGAAGACGTGGGAAAATAATCTATATTCTGTACACGATAATTGCTGTTTTCAAGAAGGGTTTATCTATTATATTACTTTTGGGATGACATAATTAACGTTCATTCCTCAAGGAAGCCTCTTCCGAGTAATACTTAAGCATCATAGCAAAAGCTTGTGCCAGGTGGCTGTCCATTATAGAAGTGAAGTTTGGGTTGTGTTTTTAACCCCACATGCTAACAATCAACGCGCAGCACTATAAAAATACTATTCTTAGTCCTAGATTCAGCAAAATTGTAGAGTCAAAAGAACAAGAGCAGCATCGATATTTTCTTAACAGCTTATTTCTTCTTTACGTATATTCGTACTAATACTTGTTCCACTTTTCCTTATCTATTTCAGTGAACTGGAATGTTAGATATATGATCATCCTAAACTGGGTTTAAAGTTACTCCGGTAATCATAATTTAGCCTTAGAAGTCTGATAACAGATGTACCTAATATGCAGTAAAGTAACTTTATCACTGTTTTCAAGGTTCATTGGTATAAGACAGGACTTTCCACACCAACGCAAGCAAGGCTAATTGACTGTCCTTGGTAATTGCCAGTTTTTTTGTAAGATCTTGTTTGGCATTTTGGCGTCTGTTTGTAAGCCCTGCGAAGGAAGGATTTACGAGACAATCTGAAAAAGGGCGTCAGGGACATACAAAGTGGAGAATACCTGTAAGGATGTTATTAAATTTTCTTTTTCTTAGGGAACGTGAAGAGAAGATGGTAAGTACAGAAACCGAATCAGACAGACTAAGAAAAAAACAGTTTAATCTGAGCTCTAATTAGCGAGGGATTGCTCCAGACCAGAATAACGCATCCACAATTGAAGTAGAGCCAGGGTGAAGCAGTTGCATGAATCACCTATTCATGTACTTCAGCTTCACGGAATTTGTTGAGAAAGGTGACTAAATCTAAAGTGGACTCCAAATATTTCATACTAACCCAACTTCAGTCCAAACACCAGTTTTTTTTAAGCCTTTCTCCTGTTTACTTATTTTTAGAAACCGCTAGAAGAAATCAACATGAGCTAGTTGAGAAAGTGGCTCTACAGAAATTTCTAGTGCAATAGTTATTCATTAGATATTGTGTAACGTTTTGCCTTCCACGGTGACGAGTAACCTCACCTGGAACAAAGAGCCAATCTACAAAAAAAGTTAAATCAATCAGAGACCTGGTTGTGTCTGCCCCATTCATAGTCGTGGGAAGTTAAGTGTGGCATTTAAGCACCGCATGAACATGTCTTCAGGTGGGAAGAAACAAGCTCTAAATCAATGGTTTTGTAACACTGCATGTTACACTGATTGTTTGAAGCTTTCAACCTTCTGCAAAGAGTGCAGGTTCATTTGCTAGAAGACACCAAAAACTCTTGCGCAGCTAAATAGAAAGAGTCTATACGTTCCCTAGTACTCAATATGACTATTATGTTTCTTATTTTGTTTTAGGTATTGCTTTTCAGCAATGGTTCTAAATATTGCCTACAATTGATCTCAATCGTAGAACTTAAACTTTGGTAAAGTTTTCAATTTAGCATTACGCCAGAATCCGTCGAAACGTCATATTCCAAGCGTCGCCCGAGAGAATAGATAATCTAAAAAATATAGGATAATTTTTCTTATCATTTATTATGTGATCTCACCCATGGATAATATTATAGTTTTTATAAGATAATAGGTTTTACTTTAACATGTAACACGGGTGAGATAAATATATGGTACAGCTTAGATACTTATACTTCCTTTCTAGGCATACTTACCTGGAGATCTGAGGCTTGATCAAGAAGGAGCCTTGGCAAGGTGGAGCAGAGCATTGCACACAAGCTGCTGTAAGACCTTGTGAAATCACTATATGTGACGTTCAATCTCATAATTTTTTGAAAGAGATAGAAATATCTCACCGAAAATAATAAAGTAGAATATAACTTTAAAACTATATGAATATAAGCTTCCATTTGTTGGACGCTTTCAGTATTGAGAACAGAATTGAAGTTACTGAAGTTAAACTCCCACTTTGTTTAACACTCAGCAATGTTACTTTTGTTCTTCAGAAGGCACTTCACTATGATTGTAGATAAACAAATGTGTCTACTAATGCATGCTAATTTCTTGATCACCGTGATAGAACTACACTGTTAATCAACAGGTTTTTAAACTTGGTTGAACACTTTCTGCAGTTAATTAGAACCAGATCGGTGGTGTCTAAGAAAGTGAATACTTCTCTAGCACGTTCCTGTCTTATTGCAGAGGCAATCCTATTCTTCGGGTGAGTGTTTATTCTCCAACTCCCGTCGTTGTTTCATAACAACTTTGAACAGTATATTTTACTTCTCGGTGGATCTTTCGATCCTTTTCTAAAAATTATTTATTTCCTTGAAGCACTATATCTTGGCCATCTCAGATAAAAAGTATGAGACGGGTTCCATGATACAGGGCACGGATAATGTAACATATAATAGCTGGATTAATGCAATACAGTATATTATCTCACCCGCGTGAAATTATGTAACAAAGTTGTTCTTACTCCGCGTGTGGTATTCACCAAAAAAAATATGCATTTTCACAACCATTATATAATTTTATGACTATACTCGATAAGGATCATTTCTGTAGTATAATCAACACGCTATAACTCATATGAGTTGGCACCAAAAAATCCTTTGATGAAGAATTAAGCACAACGTTTTCGCGAAGCTTTTGATGAAGCGTTTATTACGTTAAGTGCATTCTGAAGGGGATACCAAAAAATAATTACTTGACTAAAATCTAAAGAAGGTTGAAGTCATCTTAAAAGTACAGAGTTAACCTGGTGAAAGACTTATGTGTTAACTCTCACAGAGCTACTATTACATTTGCTGAGAAAAGTTGTAAATCAAGTTGTAAACATCTAGACGGAGGGGTCAGAAAACCTTAAGAACAACAACGTAAATGAAGATCACACATCTCTACTGAGCTCTACACAAGCCCGTTTTGCTTCTAAGGTTTACAGTGAAACTAGAAGTGTTGATGGGGATGTGTTGACGGCAAAAACCTAAACAGCGACAACGAGGAAATGATTTTATCAAGTTCAATCTCTACTACCTACAAAACAAACTGACATGGCTAGAAAGGACACCACATTGACAGTGATTCGTGTAATCCAAGCTAAGTACCGATACTATGTGAAACTTGCATCTTAGTAAGGAGCTACGCCACTACTAGGCAAATGGTACTAACTCTGCGAACAATAGTCTTGGTAAAGCTACATGCAAGGAGGACCAGTTCTAAGAAATCAACCTCTTGATACTTTTTCTGTAAGAAACATGACAAAAAAACTCTAACTCAAGGTTCAGCAGTGTTGTTAATCCAAAATTCTCATTAACCCGTCTAGCTCGACTGAGTTTTCTATCCATGCCCGCTTCAAGCTCGAGCTAATTCAACAGTTTCGCTCTATTTCTAACGGAGTATGGCCCGTAGTATTGGGTAAAAGGTAAGAAACTATTAGGTTAAACCCATGTAACTCAATTTGGCACAAGAAATTGCAAAAGCAACTTTGCAGAATCATGTGCCAGAAACAAAACTGTACTAGGATAGAGCACACTAAAAGTACAAGAAGCAATGAATGTTGATGTCTAGCTTAAAGTTTTTCGTACTTCTCTTGACCAAAACTTGAAACTAGGCTGAAGAAGAATTGCAAGTTCTATCAGATGTAGCAAAAATACAAAACAGACTCCCGACACTAATTACTTAAGTTTCGGTAGTTTCCTCATAGAAGTAGCTCGTCCAGTCAAGAATATTGAAAATAATGTAAATTATTCCTGTCTTTTAAGCTGTATATTTCAACGCTCACGATATCTCTTCTGAAAAGCGAAAGAAAGCTATAATAAAACACAGCACCTACAGAATAGAGTTTCAAGTCTTACTTCGTACTTAATCCAATAAAATCTAGAATTAAAGTCACGGTTCGTTCGACTATGAGAAAAACAGGAACAGGATGTTGGAAGATATACCTAAATTAGAACATTCGGCTACTTTATTCATCAAAATTAAACCTGAAGAATTATTATGCTGCCGCTGATGAATAATCTGCGCCTAGAATTTACTCAGGTGTAATTTATGATGTAAAAGAAAAGCAATGCTACGTGGTAATATTAGTGAACCCTTGTAACAGTTAAAGCGGTTATTCTATGCTATTTCCATCTGTGAATTTTCACAGCAGAATTATGAACTATGGGTAGGAATGGGGATTCCTCTCTTGAGTTTAATAAGGAGTGCTATTAGTATTACAAGGACATCCGAAGTAAAGAAGAAACTGATTTAGATGAAAGTACGTACTAGAATTTCTATTTAGCAATGTTTTACTAAATTATAGAAGTACTGATTCTAAAGATATATATTTTTCATAACCGCTTGGTCAATTTTCTATGTTCCTCTAGGTAAGTTTCATGACAGTATTCTAAACATACTAAGCATCATCAATTTAGGCAGAGGTCAGCAACAAGCTGTAGAGTATACGGACGTGCAGTACTGTTATAACATCCGTTTTCTTTCTTTTAAGATAGAGTATTAGAGTAGTACTTACTTAAATTTAAGGCGATACAATAAAAGAATTGTAAACCCACATCGTTTTGCTCTACTCAGCCTCAGAAATTCCAGTTGTTACAAATTTGGTTCGCAAAGTGCAGATGAAGAGCAAATAACTTATGTCCACAAACTAATCTTAATTTTAATTTTCTGACTTCTACTCTGCATTAGTCAGCTCTGTTGAAATACCTAAGTTGTCTGGTAACTTGAATGCTAGCCCTGTTTTTAGGCAAAGAAATTTTACTTCTGATCCTGAGGGCTGGAAGCCCGTGCTTAATTGTAGAAAAATTGCTTCTCTAAGCGTGTTCACATGCGTAAATAAAACTAGTTTGGATGACACTCACTACCAAACACACTAATTATACGGAAGCGGTAGGAAACTTACATTTTGTAGTGTATCTTCAGGCAATGCGTTTTCCACACTTTGTAAGCTAGTTCTTAATACTTGTGCTTTGACTCTACCACCTTTTGGGAAGCGTTGGTTTTTACTTGGAATTTTTTTCTACTGCTACCATTCAATATAATACTAGGATTATCTCCAAACAAACGAAAGGAATGGATGTACCATTGCAACTACATTATATCTAAAGTAACCTTTAACTTCGTTAATTATAGTGCTAATGTATGCTTAACCAGTTAGTATTCTTGTGGGTAGTTTTAGAATACTGAGACCACTTTGTGTTTTTTAATTCAACTATGGTACACTCAAATTTAGCAAGAAGAACTAAATATATCGTGATTTTTTTCGCTATTGTCAGAAAGAAGAAATATTTTTTCTACACCCTTCCACTCAGATTAACCATTGCTCCTAAGAGAAAATTACCCTTATTATTTCCGTACAACATAAGAACCTGTTCAAATGTTTGAAATGAATTCATAATTGAGCGTTGCTAAAACTTCTAACTATTTTCTTCCATGCTATCATAATCCGATTAAATGGATTATTTTATAATTCAAATGCGTAGATTAAGTTTTCCTACATTTTCCAATTTATATAACATTCCTCAATGTGTGAAGACATTCCTGCAGATGAATAACAAGATAATCCAAGCTCTGTATGTTTTCTATATTCATTGCAGTCTCTTAGCTGGACTAAGATGTAGTTCTATTCTGCGCATTCCATTACGTCAATGTCTAATTAACGGAGCTCGTAGAAACAACTATTGAAGAGTTGACTGTGTAGGTCTGTTTAAATCTTGCAACTCAAGCAAGCATTTAGTCTAACATAGAAGTTAAAGATCATGATCTAGTTGTTGAGGGTCAAGACAATACAAGTGTCAGCCACCGAATACTAGAGTATGCAAATATTCAATAGCTGAAACATGATTTCATGGTTCTTGGGTAAATTTTGGATATAACAGGCATAAAAACTTGATGTAGCGAAAAAGTACTTTTACTTTCTGAACACTTTTGGATACTCCTTAGTATATAGTACAACACAGTATAAAATAAATAAGGTCAAACAGGTACACACAAACTGAAGTACAGTTTAATTATAGATAGAATACGTTCTCTTAAGGGAGGTGTGCCCTTGTCTAAGGGTAGCAAGCTTCGTGCAGTTAGGAATTCCTTGTTGTACGTAGAAGAGGAGAGATATCAAGGATAAATCAGAGTGATCGCAGTGATTGACATAAATAAGAAGTGATAGGATTTACTATATCAAAATATAATAATCTTTTCAAATTTATCATTGAGTGTGATTATCTTCTTCAATATTGTCTTTTTCGAGATATATGAGATTAAATCAGTATTTACATTTTATATATATATCCGCGTGTGATATTTAAATTCTAATTCTAATTGACTATATCCTCTTAATAATACTACCTTCTTGGCCTACTGGCTTTGATCAAGTGTAGTATCTATTTTGTTTTCTGTGATAAGAAAACTGTGCATTAATGTGCACATTATATATCACAACAATCTTTAGAAAGGGGTTTGATTAGAACTTAGCTTGCTAATTCTATCAAACAAAGTGTTTAGAGCCTTACACTTTTGCTCAGTAACGCTACCCAGGCTTAACAGCCACCCGAAAGAAGCGCGTTGGAGAACAACAATATGTGGTAGTTTGCTGTATTAAGTAACGAAAGGAAAGACAAACCAAAGGTAGTTAGATGAGTTGGAATTCTTACTTAGGTTGACAGATACTGCTCTCCACAGTAAATATTGTTCAAGGTGATGAGGATGAACTCTTTTTGCAAAATAATGATGGCGAGCATTTCTTGGCGCTATTCTAATAATCAAAACTCCAGTCTGTTTGAATTAAAGTTTACTGAAGACTAGGTGAAGAATAAGCTGAAACAGTTTCTGTTCACGTTTATCATGTGTAAGACCATAATAAATGTGTTGAAAGCGTTCTCAACAAATGCGATGAGCTTATTACTATGTACTAATATATCAGCGGCTATATTTGTTCTAATGGTATACTTTCGTTATTTAAAGGCTTGAAAGTTTATATCATACCATATATCTATGAATTGAGAAGTATGTACTGAAGGCAAGTTCTTTGATAGAATCTATTACGAATCGCAGCATCAGTAGAGACCTTCTTTGGCTGCAGTGTTTTGGACCAACAAGAACTAGTCCCTTCTCACCTTGCATCGAATATTTTTCTTAGTTTTGCAAAGGACTTGATATAATGTTGAATTTTGCTTTGTGCTTGATCAATCTTAAGAAAATATGTTTTTTTTTCAGAATAGAAAAAAATCAACCCAACTAAGGAAATAAAATACTAATAATTTAGGCTTCCTTGGTGAAGAATGAAGCCTGTTAACTTTCCTTCTTGTCTTAGGTTATGTTCACTTAGTTCTGGAGAAAAGCTCTTGTTCAATATCTACCTGTTGTGAGTAGTTGTAATAGAATGCACGAAAGAGGATCTGTGAGTAGATCTGGATACCTATCCTCTTAACACATCCTTGATCTTTTCTAAAACCCTAATGTGTTCAAGTATTTTACTTGACATAGCCACAACTTCTGTCTCTGGATCTTTCTAACCTGGGGAAAAAATGTGTTTATTAGGAAATACCGGTTGTACAAATAACCTTCAGTTCAATGCCACTATATATGTTTTTCTCTTGTATAGAATAAGAAACTCTCGCCAAGCCAATGTTTATGGCCTCCTGGTGTTGTTGCCATGTAAAATATTTCTTAACTTGCTCAATGGGACTTCTAGGTAAGAATAAGGAAACCTTTAGTTTCCATAGCACATCTATACAGCTAGTTTGCTAATATGTAAAAGTCCAACCTTAAGTGCTCAGCGTAGAGTGGTTTCTTACACTCTGTGCAGTCACTATTGTGAATGAATGTTTCATTTTATCTATGTTATCCTTTGATTTCATTTCCTTATCATAATATGGCGGCATATCAATCAATAACTTTATTGGTAGTTTCTTTCCATAACGTTGGATGTTCTTCTTGAATTGCTCCAAACTACTTTATGCATATAATAAACAAAATATCAACAGTATACAAGAGCTATTCATCGCAGAAGTTACGACAGCATACCATGGTCAATTCAACTTCAAATTCCCCTGGTGATTCCCAGACATGACCGACAAAGTAACATGGCTACCAATGTTATCGCTGCCAAAACAGAAAAAATATGTTGTTTTAGCTGGTCTGAATAATAGAGCTGAAACAAGGTTCTTTTAACACCTACCTTAATCTAGATTTGAAGAAACCATTCTATTCTCCCTCGAGACCAATGAGACTTCCTCTGGTCTTAGTTACAAACCTTTAGTGCTGCAGCGGGTTAAATAAGGAGTTCATATTCTGCCTACTACCTAAGTTCATATTTGATGTTGATGTTCAGGTAACAATCCTTGAATGTGTAACCTGCTTAAGAACTTAATCTAACATGTATTTGGCATTACCAGTTGATGCATAATTATACTCTGTAAGTAAAGAAACCAAATAATAGAGATAAAGCACTCAAGTTAAAAAAACATCCACATACTCTAAGAATAACAAGAATAGAAGACCTGCAAAAATGAAGAATAGCTAGAAAATACCTCAATGATGGTAACCCTATTCACTTCTGTGTCCTAATATTTATCTCCACTCGCCTTTCATTTAGAGACCACAATCAAAAATTGTACTTAATGGAAATACAAGTTTGTCGCTATTAAAACAAAACTTTCTAGTATTCAGAAATATTGTAACTATGCAGAGCACAATTTCCTGTACAATTTTGGGCCAGGTGACTCGGTTCCTTCTCACTACTGAGATCAGTGGTGGGTTACTTGTGGGAGAGAGGTTTACGGGGAGACTATTACAGTTTGTATGTAAGTAAGGTCCTTTCTCATTGGAATAAAATAATCTAAGACACTACGAGCTTTTTTGTTTGGGATAGATGAGACAGGGATTGTGTCCAATAGGAACAATGGCAGAAGGTTCCCAAAACCTGGATTGTATACGTTGACAAGTTCTTACACTGCCCTAGAAGATTAGTTCAACCGCTATTTTAAAAATATATTCGGTGTTTTCACGTTACTCTAGTCATGTTTCTTCTTCTATTTATCATTCTCAAAATTTGAAAGAAAATTAATCTGGAGTTACTGTTTTTACCATCTTATTTGGAGCATTTTCTGATAAGGTTTTGATCTTGGAAGTTATAAATAGCTCTACACTGTGAGAGATTCGACTCAGCTCTGTTATTTTAACACCCTTTTGCAAAATTTGATATTAGAGCCAAAAGGTTGACCTTGTTAAAGAGAATATGGAAATAAATGATGTTGCACACTTACGTATGAAGGCCTCAATGGTTAAGAAACAAAACTTCTGGAAGAAAGAAATTGAAGAAGGAAAGTGGAAGCAGTATCAAAGTAAGACTAGCTCTCGTGCCAGCTGCTCTGATGGAAGTGTTGACATCAACGGTGAAGCCTTCCCGTGCTCAAACATAGACTTTGAAAGTTTTATCTCTTTGAGCGACTTGTACATTTCAGGAAATGGCGGGACCTCCGAAGGGAGTGATATTTGGGGGTGGTCAGATCCTAATGGAAGAGAAATTACTATCATGTGTGTTGACAATGGAGTTTGGTTTATTGACGGATCCGATCCCGAAAACCCTCGTAGACTCGCATCTATGGTTTCAGGAAGAGACAAGAGTGCATGGTGCGATGTGAAAGTATATGAGGATACGGCCTACATAGTCAAAGATAGTGGCTCTCAAGCATCTTACGGAATTGAGGTCTTCAATCTGAACAGATTAAATGGGCTAGTTTTCGACGCATTGGTTGCTTTCACTCCGGATTTCGTATATCAAGAACACGGAAATAGTCATAATGTTATAATCAATACCGAAACTGGCTTCCTGTACTCCGTTGGGTCAAATACTTGTAGTGGAGGTCTGCACGTAGTCGACCTGTCTTCTCCGATGGAGCCCGAGTTTGTAACATGCATTTCGGGAGACGGATAGTATTTTCTTGTTACTGGTTTATTTTTAGTACCCACGACGCAGAGGCCATTTATTACACGGAGGAGGATCCTGATGTTAATTTCAACTCTAGTGAGATTGTATTTGCGGCCAATGAGGATACGTTGACAATCTGGTTGCTTGATGACATGGACAATCCAGTAATGTTGAGTAGAACTGGGTATAGTGGATCTAGATACACGCATCAGTTAGGTATAACTGATGACAGAAGATATGTTCTGTTAAACGATGAGCTTGATGAGCAGGGAGGAACTGTTTCAACTCAAACAACTTACATCTTCGACGTTTCCGACTTATCCAATCTGTTCTTGGCGGATACTTTTACCTCGACTCAAAATTCAATTGATCATAATTTATATATATGGGGTGCTATCCATAAGAGAGGCCTTGCGGGAAACCCACCCCTTGTGAACCATCCAGATGTCAACTATGCCTACTGTTCAAACTACGCTTCTGGGATTAGAGTATTGGACATCTCTAATCTTCCAGAGGCCACAGAAGTTGCCAGTTTTGACGTAGCTCCAGATATTAGTGGAAATTTCTTCTATGGCACTTGGTCAAATTACATGCACCCATCTGGAACTCTCGCAGTAAGTTCGATTGAAAGAGGCTTATTTTTTCTTACTCCTCGAACAGCGTTTGGATTATCTCCTACTGAGAATACCACTCCAGGTCCATCTCCTAGTGCAGCCACTACTCCAGCTCCATCACCAACTTGCTTCGACAGTGTGCCATCAGGGATTAACATTGGTGGTGTACTTACTCCTTGCCCTGATGTAACCTTGTACTGTGTCCTTGAATTTGTTCGGAGTAACTGTCCCTTAAGTTGTGGTGCATGCGATGAAGCACTATCCAGAATAGAAGGGGTACATGAGATTTTTATAGATGACAAAGAGGGTGATGAGTTTATAGTGCTTTATAGTTTTCTTGGTATCCTGTGTGCCACTGTCATAATCTTGGCATACTTTATAACTACAAAGAAAAAGGACGAAGGATCTCATAGGATATAGGAAGTGGGACTGGTATTCTTAAGAATAGTACATCTGAGAAGTATAGACATCTTTGCTCAGGTTTTGGCATCTTTTCTTGCTGGACTACAAAAGATCATTTGCCTGAGTGAAAGCGCTAAACGTATTATTATTAACTGTATACTGGTTTTTAAGCACATAAAGACAACCTAGATATAATATATGAGAAAGGAACAAATTAAAACTTTGAGGATGACAATAAGACTACTCTTTCCAAATAAATCTGCACAAGAAATGAAAAAACCATTCTGGATAACTGTCCCCAGCGTGAAGTTCCTTTAACCAAATCATAAAACTATCTTCAGTATAAGTGGATTTTACTGCAAGTGAATTATCTTTCACGAGCGTATCACTGTTTTCTTCACTTTCTTTAACTTTTTCTATCTCAACATCTAGAAAAGCAATAGTCATTTTAAAAAACTCTCTAGTTCTACCCAAACATGCTGCAAAACAAACAATCCTCCAATTCTTAATCTCCGGCAAATGTTGCTTCTTTTCTTTTCTAACTTTTTCTTTTTCTTCTGTAATCGAATCAAAAGATCCAACAACTATAGCAAGAAAGAAATTAACAAGAATCAAACTATTTACAATCAAAACCGTATAGAAAAAAACAATAACAACCCAATTTGATTCTTGAACACCTTGATTACCTAATTGAGGATTATTTTCATACAACTGTTGTTCAAGAAAAAGAGTATTTATATCATAAGCACCTAAGTTCATTTCAAATACTGTAAACATTGCATTTTGTAAACTACTCCAATTTGAATAACTTGATCCAAAAAGAATCATTCCAGTTAAAGCAAAACCTAAATCAACAGCAAAATATATTGGAAGAAAAGAAACTATCTCAGGAAGAGCATGAAGTAAAGAATTAACTAAAATATCACCTCTTTTTGTAACTCTAAAAAAGTTAATACTACGAACAGTATAAAAAAACATTTCTACAAAAAGTATTTTTTCTCTTGTGTCTGCCCAAGTAGCAAAATTTTGAAAATTTATGTGATAAGAAAGAGCACCTAAATCTTCTCTACTGCTTGTTGAAGATGCGTTCAAGTTACTCAAACCTAATCGTGTTTCATCTTGAATATAATAAATGAAATGTGCAATTAAAACAAAATGAACAAACATGTGCAAAATTCTTAGAACCCTATGAACTTTGATTATTCTTAAATTCAGTTTTCCTTGTAGATAAAGTCTGATATTATACCAACACTGTGCAATTAATAGAACCATCCAAAATATTTCAAAACAAAGTTGAATTTTATTCTGTGGAAAATTTAAATTATAAGGATCAACACGAAAAAATGAAACTGTATCTTTTGTTTGAACTGTTCCTTCAGAATAAAAATAAGCACTTAAATCCAATACACCAAAAACACGCGTATGACCGTTAAAAAAACCTATTTCAAGATCAATTATTCTTGTTTTTTCATCCAACCAATTATTTTCTTTCAGGAGTTCAACAATTTTAACTTGTGTTTTATAATTCGTTTGTCCAAATTGCAGTTGAAACTAGAAAATGAGGGTTTTAAGAAAAAAAGGTACAAAGTTTTCGCTTTCCGTTCTTGCAAGCGAGGAATCTTCATCTAAGATTTCTTTCAAGTACTCCGGAAGTGGTCTTGATCTGGATTCCTAAGAACTAATCCTCACAAATAAAAAGTACTTTAACGTTGCCCAAGCAGTTGGGAAATATTGCAGAAAGACTACTCTTATAACATCTCCTTCCTGGTCTGTTAGCAAAACCTTGTTCTAATTTAACCCCACCCATTAAAAGATTTGAATCTTTTAAAAGATAAGTATATTGAAGATCTGTTTCGTTTGTAAATTATTGAGTAAAAATAACTTCATCAAACCATTCCCACCATTGTTCCTTACTAGAAATGGTTCTATGAGTGAAACCTCCCGAAGTTTCTGGGAACACGAGAGATGAGTAAATTGACTGCTCAATTCGATGAGTCACCTCTAAATCGAGCGTGTACAAGTTGATGTATGCAAAAAGTAAAAAAGAAATAAGAAATGGAACCAAGGCTTGCCATCGCTTGATCAACTTGTAGACCTCCTTGGATCTAATTAGAATTACCTCAACACTTTTGAGATCTTCAGTTTCAGTGATTGTCCTAGGAATTAGGATAAAAATACAATTATACCAATTACTTGAAATACTGCTTCTTGCACTTTTAAACCTCTCTAACATTATGATCGTTTGGGTTTCTTCTCTTTTGTGTTTGTTTCGTACGATAAAATTCGGGACTTTGGAATGTCTTTTTCAGACATCTACATTTATGCATTATTCGTTTGAGACGCGTATTAGTTAAGACCATAAGATCTCTTTCTGATGGATACTTTTCATGAGTAGCTGTCTATTGCTCATATTTCTTATTTCATTTCTTCCATAGTTTGATATTTGTGTATGGAAATTTTCTTTTATTCAGAATAGATTCTAAAAAAGAAAACCTAGCACAGCTCAGGTTTCGACTTCAGATTTCTCCTGGCTGGCTTTGTTTTGCGTTGCTCTGGGTGCACTTTGATCTCATAAGCAAAATTTAAACTCAGTTTTCAGGATTTTCTTTAAAAGGACCCTAGTTCATGTGTCATTGGGCACAAACTCAGAAAAGATGAGCCACTAATATGCCATGATGGAGCAGTTGCCGACTTGTGAGAGGTATAGAGATAGACCGCAAATGGTTCCTAATCTCTGACCTGTATGGGGTAATTCGGTTCCTAACAGAAACTTGTTAAGTAACTGGTAACAGTATTCTCTAGAGTGTATAATCTAGTTTTCTATGGCACGAAACACTTTTACGCCATTTTCCCTGTGAATTCTTGATTAATTTCAAAACTCTGAAGGCGTGTGCTCTTGGCAGGAAATGGTGGTGATAAGGTTCATGTCAATGTACTAGAATAATTTATATATACCAAATCCCCTTGGAAGAAAATCTATACTAGTTTATCTTTAGCCAAATCTATGTGTTCAAGTCGAGCTGCCAACCATTAGTATTTATTGGGTTTTTTAGCTGAATTAACCTCCATTGTATAATCATAGATTTAGGAATATTTCTCTCATTAAAGTGACAGGTCGCAGCCTGCAGGATTCAATTGTTGTCTGAATAATGGTATTGTATCTGTATCATTGCGTTTAGGGAATTAAAAACTCTTTGTAAATGTAATTGTAAGAGTAAACAATTCATTGATGAGAATCCATTATAAATTAGAAATTGACAGATATCTCTTCAAAAAACTAACTAAATTTGCACGTGGGATACAAAAGTAGCAAAATAGTTCGTTAATAATCAAAAGGTGAAGCCAAACAGTATTTTATTCTGATTAACAAAGAAGAATTATTCAATAACTTGAGGATTTTTCAAAAATCTTGAGCAAAGTATCTATTTTGATTAAATGGTGTATTGTGCACGAAGATACGGCTAAGTAACCGATGAGCAGCTCAATAAGGCCATCATTTAGGGTTAGGTGTAAGAACTCTGTACCTATTAACAGAAATGGTATGGCTAATCAGGCGACGTGGTTACCAGAGGCTTTGTTCAATTCCTTACCTGTAGCTTTGAAGCAGTAGAATTCAACTTGGAAAGAAGTAATTAAATATTTTATGGGGAAAAGAGCCTGGCCTGTTGCAGATATTTAAGAATTTAACTACAAAAAGTCCTAGGAATTTGTGCTGGAGTATCAATATTTAGGCTAAGTGTGATTTATTTCTAGACAACAGTTCGAAGCTCGGGAAGATAAATCTTACTTTTAATTTACAGTATTTAGCAGCTAATGCACACGAACAGTAGCTTCTTATCATCTAAGAATGATTAAAGAAACAACAAAAGGTGATAACAATGAGTTATCCCCAGATTCTTACTAAATCATCGATGAGTTTGAACCTTAACAGGTTTTATAATGGGATCTATTTTCAGTTAATGCATCTACATCACTATGTGTTCTAAGCCTTGGCCAGCTATATAATATGAAGTAGTTACCCATGCTAAAACTGGGCAGAATATAGCCCTGGTTTTATATCCATATTGTCATTTACTCAAGTATCTCAATAAATTTGTTTTACAAAACTTCGGTAGAATATGGACCAATATTTCAGTGCATGTAAAGGCTAGAAATAGATATTTGTTGCTGAGCAAATTAAGAAATACACATTTGCAGTGAAGGTTGAGAACTTGATTGAACTAGGTAAACATGACCTAAAAATGTATTTGCAATCTCTAAAAGGTACCTATGGCCAAGGTATACGTAGGTTTTAGTTATGAATGTGAATTTTAGTTGGTTATTAGATCTCTATTTTGAACTCATCATTCTTGTATCGTTATACAAACGTAATTACTGCTATTGAACTTAACTATAGTTTTAATCAGATTTCTTTCTCGAGGATTATGTTAAATAACTGCCGACTGCTGATACGAAGTAATATTGAGTGAAGTTATTTATAGTCTGCCTATAAAGATTATCATACTTCACATATATCGTGCGGCCCAGTATTGTACCCGGAATTGTGTTAATAAATGAAAACAAAAGTCGGCTTGAATTACATCAGGATAATAAATTTTTCAGAGTTCTTGGTCTTATGCAACTACCAAGAAGTATGTATCATTTCCAGACAACTATGGTTCCAGTGTGCTTTCTTTTCAATTGATATATCCTTGGGTAACTTTAAGTTATTTTTCATCTTTTGCCTGCTATTTTACCCACCTGGTTCATGTACAAAGAAACTGATTTTATTCCAGTTGAAAAATACTACTAGAACAAAGGATAAATATATAATAACTCATCTTACACCGAAAAAAATTAGCGTTAGCGTAGCAGAAATAAACTCTTTATTTTCTTATGAATCAAAGGAGTTAACCAATCGGCAATAGATCTTAGCAATAGGACATAAATTATTTCCCTTAACAATGAAAAGCTATTGTTGATTTCAGCAAAAAAATTGTTACGAAGCAGTCCGATACCTTAAATATGGATATGTCGATGAAATTTACAAATCGAGCTGAATAGGGTACGATGATCGAAAATAAACTATAATACAATGGTAAATGTAAAAACTTATTTAATGAATAAGTTTACTTTCTATGCCAGTGTTAGTTTGAAAAAAGAATATTTATGATATTTCTGATGCATCACACATAGTTCGATGAGACGGACATCTGGAAGTTAAAAACAGCAGTATGGTATCTTTTTCCCATCTTATTAGATCTTCAAGAGATAATATCGCTGCATATCTTGAGGAATACGTAGTACTGCTACTGGAGGGATATATTGGAGATGGGTTAATACTTGAATATTGTGATGTATATTTGACCAAACATGTTGCGTTTCATAAACAAGTGGTATTGAGCCCGGAGATAGAGAAGTTGGGTTAATGTTGAAAACAAAATAAAACGAGAAAGAGTTGAACACTACATTATAGAATGCAGAACATATGCAGCTCACTTCTTAACTACTTAATAGTATTTAAAAAGAAAAATAAACCAACAAATTCGCGACACTGGTAAAGGTTGCTTATTGCCTCCAAAACATTTTGGTTCAGTTTACATTTTTTATGTGATATTCAAAGATAAATTGTTGATTTCTTATCTACCCTTTGTTGAAAAGAATAAGAAGCATATTTTTAGTTTGCAACATCTATTTGAGAGTACATATCATGTTATAAAATAAATCATGAGAGAATTAACATTACAATTCTAATGCAAAAATAATTTAGTATAAATCCAAGAGAGTTGTTGATATTTCTTGGAGAGCTAAACAGTTAAAATTTGATATTTAGCATAAGTATTAATTGTTATTAGAGAATCATAATTATAAGCTGTTTTTGTATTGATAGATATATTTAAATAAGTGTTGCTGAGAAGGGTAGTTCTTTCAGACGGATTTCTCACTGTGTATTGGGACTGTGCCCTTTTCCAATGTGACTATCTTGAGCAGTTAGCATTGAAGTAACAGTTGTGGTTCATTGGACTAATTTCATAAATCAGCTTTTTCATAGTTTGATTCTATTGGCCTTAAGGCGGCACGATGGTTTTGAGTTTGCCCTATTCATTTCGAAGCTGTTTTCTTGTCAAATGTAAATATACACAGCACCTAACAAGAAAACCAAAACATTATTCTTCAAAAAATGTTAGGTGGTTCACATCCATGATAATTATTAAGTATTCCATTTATTTCATATTCTTAATATTGGATCTTTGCTAAAATACAGAAAATATTGTATAATGTTTGATAAAACTGAACACTTAGTACCTAAATACCAAATGTTATTAAATGGCAGTAAATCTGAGCTTGGCACTAGTTCACAATAGCAAAGGTGAAGAAACACTTTCTTAAGCAGGAAATAAAAATGGCGGCAAATTTAGCAAAACTACCAAGAATCTTTATATTTTATTAAAAATTTGCTGCAATAGTTAAGAGCTAGATTATATTATGTTGGAGGTAATGAATGTATCGGCATAACCTCCTGGTAGAAATAATTCAGTTGGGTCCAGTACTAAGGATGCAAGAAATTAATTTTTGCCTTGTTTCTTAATATTCTTTTAACTCCCAAAATAATGGTGACATTAGTAGGTTTCTAACTCAATAGAAAGACTCATTAAAGTTGAAAAGAAGAAAAAGAAGGTAAACTAGTACCCAATTACAACTATTATGTTTTGTTTCTTACCTTTTTAAGACTTATTGACGTAAGTTCTGTCTTTGCCTTCTTTCACTTATTAATTATATTAAAACTAAATTATAAAACTAAACTTCCTCTCAAGGTATTGTGTTAACTACATATACAATAAATGGCTAAACCTTAATATAATTCATAATAATAATAATCTGAAGTAGATCGCAGTAGGAATTAAGGATCCTTGACGTTTCACTAGAATTTAAGCTTTTCTCGGATATTATCAAACTAAGACTTGTAGACTATAAGAAATCTTGAAGAAAATCTAAAGCATGTCCACATCTGGTCATGACTTCATCTTACCAAGCTCATTCATAAAGGTATCACATTTGATAAATCAAAATATGGTCTTTCTGCTTCCCCTCCCCGTTTTTTTGAAATGATAGAGGGGTGGGTTAAATAAGATGGTATTGGCCAGGCTATCTTGAGACGGGCGCCTAACCCATTTTTCCTATCAACTCCTTACTTTGAGTATTGAACCACTGGTAAAGCAGATTAGGGGTCTATTTTAAGCAAAGGTAAAATTAAGGTTACGAACAAGGTAACGTTGATACTTAGTTTGCTATAATTTTAAATTGTACGGTGTTTTTGTGTCTCTAAACTATAATTTCTTTCCTTTAGTCTCTTAATCATGTGTGTGTGTGTGAAATCAATTTTATAACATGTCCATACCAGCCTTACATATTGAATAGAATGCTAATAATTTTTTCTTCCTATCAAACACTTTAAATCCAAGAGCACTTAAATAGATTAATGAAATCCTTTCTAGGCAGACTATACAACTAGCTTTCTACTCTGAAGTTTGTAATTTAGTTGAGTAATATAGAACACAGAGCTACACTATACACCCTGTTTCTTAGGAAAAACATTTGTTGGAAACTTCTCTTTTTTTGCTGTTAATGGTTCTGAAGATTAGATTGACCGAATTTTAAATTAAACTCTGTAATTGGCCCATAGTACCTTTTCATCTTGATGTATTTAGAAAACTAACCACTTTTTTATCCACAGAGACGAAAGAAACCGAAAAACATCCTAAATGAATTGTTCTCCTGATTAACAAGTATTACCAACACGAGTGAACATAGAGGTTTTTTCTTCTCATCCAGAAAAAAGCCCACATACTTCTTTCATACAAGTTGTCTTCAATAGCCTAACGTATTATATTCTCAGACCTTCCACGAGGAAGTTTTATCAAGATTTTCTAATAACTATACTTGAACAATAAGGTCCACACATAAGCAAGTTATAGTTTTCGAAGGAGGGATAAGTTGATACAATTTTCTGTGTGGAATATTATCCTTGAGATACTACCAGATAGGCGTAGCACCCGAATCCATCGGCGTTGGTTCAATAAGAGCACCAAGAATAATAACTGCACCTCCAGGGATAAAATTTGACCTTGTTAGCCGCGTAAGTTTAACTTCATCCAAAAACACTATTGCACTGACATCTCTTTCCCTAGAGGTTCTACTTTTATGTCTTCAACCCTATATACAACATGAGAACTGTTTGTTAGACACGTGGAGAGATTCCTGCATCACTAGATCAAGCTTGCTTTTTACTTAATCTAAATGGAGTACAAGTAATTAAAAAGAAGGATGGAAGATTCAAGTTAAGATGTCTTCCCTCCTCTTTCTCCGCACATATCTCTCTTAACAAACAATCATTTAATCTGCAACAAACCTTGAACATGGTTAGGCAAAAATTACTTTATAGACTTGTACAACTTTCCCAGAATATGAAGCAACAACCTGTAAAACTTTGGTTTCTGCCAGTTTCCTATAAACTCAGTTCCATTTAGTTTGCATACAGAATTAACAACACAACATCCTTTCGCTTCTTTCGGGTGGCTGTTAAGCCTGGGTAGCTTTACTGAGCAAAAGTGTAAGGCTCTAAACACTTTGTTTGATAGAATTAGCAAGCTAAGTTCTAATCAAACCCCTTTCTAAAGATTGTTGTGATATATAATGTGCACATTAATGCACAGTTTTCTTATCACAGAAAACAAAATAGATACTACACTTGATCAAAGCCAGTAGGCCAAGAAGGTAGTAATATTAAGAGGATATAGTCAATTAGAATTAGAATTTAAATATCACACGCGGATATATATATAAAATGTAAATACTGATTTAATCTCATATATCTCGAAAAAGACAATATTGAAGAAGATAATCACACTCAATGATAAATTTGAAAAGATTATTATATTTTGATATAGTAAATCCTATCACTTCTTATTTATGTCAATCACTGCGATCACTCTGATTTATCCTTGATATCTCTCCTCTTCTACGTACAACAAGGAATTCCTAACTGCACGAAGCTTGCTACCCTTAGACAAGGGCACACCTCCCTTAAGAGAACGTATTCTATCTATAATTAAACTGTACTTCAGTTTGTGTGTACCTGTTTGACCTTATTTATTTTATACTGTGTTGTACTATATACTAAGGAGTATCCAAAAGTGTTCAGAAAGTAAAAGTACTTTTTCGCTACATCAAGTTTTTATGCGTGTTATATCCAAAATTTACCCAAGAACCATGAAATCATGTTTCAGCTATTGAATATTTGCATACTCTAGTATTCGGTGGCTGACACTTGTATTGTCTTGACCCTCAACAACTAGATCATGATCTTTAACTTCTATGTTAGACTAAATGCTTGCTTGAGTTGTAAGATTTAAACAGACCTACACAGTCAACTCTTCAATAGTTGTTTCTACGAGCTCCGTTAATTAGACATTGACGTAATGGAATGCGCAGAATAGAACTACATCTTAGTCCAGCTAAGAGACTGCAATGAATATAGAAAACATACAGAGCTTGGATTATCTTGTTATTCATCTGCAGGAATGTCTTCACACATTGAGGAATGTTATATAAATTGGAAAATGTAGGAAAACTTAATCTACGCATTTGAATTATAAAATAATCCATTTAATCGGATTATGATTGCATGGAAGAAAATAGTTAGAAGTTTTAGCAACGCTCAATTATGAATTCATTTCAAACATTTGAACAGGTTCTTATGTTGTACGGAAATAATAAGGGTAATTTTCTCTTAGGAGCAATGGTTAATCTGAGTGGAAGGGTGTAGAAAAAATATTTTTTCATTCTGACAATAGCGAAAAAAATCACGATATATTTAGTTCTTCTTGCTAAATTTGAGTGTACCATAGTTGAATTAAAAAACACAAAGTGGTCTCAGTATTCTAAAACTACCCACAAGAATACTAACTGGTTAAGCATACATTAGCACTATAATTAACGAAGTTAAAGGTTACTTTAGATATAATGTAGTTGCAATGGTACATCCATTCCTTTCGTTTGTTTGGAGATAATCCTAGTATTATATTGAATGGTAGCAGTAGAAAAAAATTCCAAGTAAAAACCAACGCTTCCCAAAAGGTGGTAGAGTCAAAGCACAAGTATTAAGAACTAGCTTACAAAGTGTGGAAAACGCATTGCCTGAAGATACACTACAAAATGTAAGTTTCCTACCGCTTCCGTATAATTAGTGTGTTTGGTAGTGAGTGTCATCCAAACTAGTTTTATTTACGCATGTGAACACGCTTAGAGAAGCAATTTTTCTACAATTAAGCACGGGCTTCCAGCCCTCAGGATCAGAAGTAAAATTTCTTTGCCTAAAAACAGGGCTAGCATTCAAGTTACCAGACAACTTAGGTATTTCAACAGAGCTGACTAATGCAGAGTAGAAGTCAGAAAATTAAAATTAAGATTAGTTTGTGGACATAAGTTATTGCCTCTCATCTGCACTTTGCGAACCAAATTTGTAACAACTGGAATTTCTGAGGCTGAGTAGAGCAAAACGATGTGGGTTTACAATTCTTTTATTGTATCGCCTTAAATTTAAGTAAGTACTACTCTAATACTCTATCTTAAAAGAAAGAAAACGGATGTTATAACAGTACTGCACGTCCGTATACTCTACAGCTTGTTGCTGACCTCTGCCTAAATTGATGATGCTTAGTATGTTTAGAATACTGTCATGAAACTTACCTAGAGGAACATAGAAAATTGACCAAGCGGTTATGAAAAATATATATCTTTAGAATCAGTACTTCTATAATTTAGTAAAACATTGCTAAATAGAAATTCTAGTACGTACTTTCATCTAAATCAGTTTCTTCTTTACTTCGGATGTCCTTGTAATACTAATAGCACTCCTTATTAAACTCAAGAGAGGAATCCCCATTCCTACCCATAGTTCATAATTCTGCTGTGAAAATTCACAGATGGAAATAGCATAGAATAACCGCTTTAACTGTTACAAGGGTTCACTAATATTACCACGTAGCATTGCTTTTCTTTTACATCATAAATTACACCTGAGTAAATTCTAGGCGCAGATTATTCATCAGCGGCAGCATAATAATTCTTCAGGTTTAATTTTGATGAATAAAGTAGCCGAATGTTCTAATTTAGGTATATCTTCCAACATCCTGTTCCTGTTTTTCTCATAGTCGAACGAACCGTGACTTTAATTCTAGATTTTATTGGATTAAGTACGAAGTAAGACTTGAAACTCTATTCTGTAGGTGCTGTGTTTTATTATAGCTTTCTTTCGCTTTTCAGAAGAGATATCGTGAGCGTTGAAATATACAGCTTAAAAGACAGGAATAATTTACATTATTTTCAATATTCTTGACTGGACGAGCTACTTCTATGAGGAAACTACCGAAACTTAAGTAATTAGTGTCGGGAGTCTGTTTTGTATTTTTGCTACATCTGATAGAACTTGCAATTCTTCTTCAGCCTAGTTTCAAGTTTTGGTCAAGAGAAGTACGAAAAACTTTAAGCTAGACATCAACATTCATTGCTTCTTGTACTTTTAGTGTGCTCTATCCTAGTACAGTTTTGTTTCTGGCACATGATTCTGCAAAGTTGCTTTTGCAATTTCTTGTGCCAAATTGAGTTACATGGGTTTAACCTAATAGTTTCTTACCTTTTACCCAATACTACGGGCCATACTCCGTTAGAAATAGAGCGAAACTGTTGAATTAGCTCGAGCTTGAAGCGGGCATGGATAGAAAACTCAGTCGAGCTAGACGGGTTAATGAGAATTTTGGATTAACAACACTGCTGAACCTTGAGTTAGAGTTTTTTTGTCATGTTTCTTACAGAAAAAGTATCAAGAGGTTGATTTCTTAGAACTGGTCCTCCTTGCATGTAGCTTTACCAAGACTATTGTTCGCAGAGTTAGTACCATTTGCCTAGTAGTGGCGTAGCTCCTTACTAAGATGCAAGTTTCACATAGTATCGGTACTTAGCTTGGATTACACGAATCACTGTCAATGTGGTGTCCTTTCTAGCCATGTCAGTTTGTTTTGTAGGTAGTAGAGATTGAACTTGATAAAATCATTTCCTCGTTGTCGCTGTTTAGGTTTTTGCCGTCAACACATCCCCATCAACACTTCTAGTTTCACTGTAAACCTTAGAAGCAAAACGGGCTTGTGTAGAGCTCAGTAGAGATGTGTGATCTTCATTTACGTTGTTGTTCTTAAGGTTTTCTGACCCCTCCGTCTAGATGTTTACAACTTGATTTACAACTTTTCTCAGCAAATGTAATAGTAGCTCTGTGAGAGTTAACACATAAGTCTTTCACCAGGTTAACTCTGTACTTTTAAGATGACTTCAACCTTCTTTAGATTTTAGTCAAGTAATTATTTTTTGGTATCCCCTTCAGAATGCACTTAACGTAATAAACGCTTCATCAAAAGCTTCGCGAAAACGTTGTGCTTAATTCTTCATCAAAGGATTTTTTGGTGCCAACTCATATGAGTTATAGCGTGTTGATTATACTACAGAAATGATCCTTATCGAGTATAGTCATAAAATTATATAATGGTTGTGAAAATGCATATTTTTTTTGGTGAATACCACACGCGGAGTAAGAGCAACTTTGTTACATAATTTCACGCGGGTGAGATAATATACTGTATTGCATTAATCCAGCTATTATATGTTACATTATCCGTGCCCTGTATCATGGAACCCGTCTCATACTTTTTATCTGAGATGGCCAAGATATAGTGCTTCAAGGAAATAAATAATTTTTAGAAAAGGATCGAAAGATCCACCGAGAAGTAAAATATACTGTTCAAAGTTGTTATGAAACAACGACGGGAGTTGGAGAATAAACACTCACCCGAAGAATAGGATTGCCTCTGCAATAAGACAGGAACGTGCTAGAGAAGTATTCACTTTCTTAGACACCACCGATCTGGTTCTAATTAACTGCAGAAAGTGTTCAACCAAGTTTAAAAACCTGTTGATTAACAGTGTAGTTCTATCACGGTGATCAAGAAATTAGCATGCATTAGTAGACACATTTGTTTATCTACAATCATAGTGAAGTGCCTTCTGAAGAACAAAAGTAACATTGCTGAGTGTTAAACAAAGTGGGAGTTTAATTTCAGTAACTTCAATTCTGTTCTCAATACTGAAAGCGTCCAACAAATGGAAGCTTATATTCATATAGTTTTAAAGTTATATTCTACTTTATTATTTTCGGTGAGATATTTCTATCTCTTTCAAAAAATTATGAGATTGAACGTCACATATAGTGATTTCACAAGGTCTTACAGCAGCTTGTGTGCAATGCTCTGCTCCACCTTGCCAAGGCTCCTTCTTGATCAAGCCTCAGATCTCCAGGTAAGTATGCCTAGAAAGGAAGTATAAGTATCTACGCTGTACCATATATTTATCTCACCCGTGTTACATGTTAAAGTAAAACCTATTATCTTATAAAAACTATAATATTATCCATGGGTGAGATCACATAATAAATGATAAGAAAAATTATCCTATATTTTTTAGATTATCTATTCTCTCGGGCGACGCTTGGAATATGACGTTTCGACGGATTCTGGCGTAATGCTAAATTGAAAACTTTACCAAAGTTTAAGTTCTATGATTGAGATCAATTGTAGGCAATATTTAGAACCATTGCTGAAAAGCAATACCTAAAACAAAATAAGAAACATAATAGTCATATTGAGTACTAGGGAACGTATAGACTCTTTCTATTTAGCTGCGCAAGAGTTTTTGGTGTCTTCTAGCAAATGAACCTGCACTCTTTGCAGAAGGTTGAAAGCTTCAAACAATCAGTGTAACATGCAGTGTTACAAAACCATTGATTTAGAGCTTGTTTCTTCCCACCTGAAGACATGTTCATGCGGTGCTTAAATGCCACACTTAACTTCCCACGACTATGAATGGGGCAGACACAACCAGGTCTCTGATTGATTTAACTTTTTTTGTAGATTGGCTCTTTGTTCCAGGTGAGGTTACTCGTCACCGTGGAAGGCAAAACGTTACACAATATCTAATGAATAACTATTGCACTAGAAATTTCTGTAGAGCCACTTTCTCAACTAGCTCATGTTGATTTCTTCTAGCGGTTTCTAAAAATAAGTAAACAGGAGAAAGGCTTAAAAAAAACTGGTGTTTGGACTGAAGTTGGGTTAGTATGAAATATTTGGAGTCCACTCTAGATTTAGTCGCCTTTCTCAACAAATTCCGTGAAGCTGAAGTACATGAATAGGTGATTCATGCAACTGCTTCACCCTGGCTCTACTTCAATTGTGGATGCGTTATTCTGGTCTGGAGCAATCCCTCGCTAATTAGAGCTCAGATTAAACTGTTTTTTTCTTAGTCTGTCTGATTCGGTTTCTGTACTTACCATCTTCTCTTCACGTTCCCTAAGAAAAAGAAAATTTAATAACATCCTTACAGGTATTCTCCACTTTGTATGTCCCTGACGCCCTTTTTCAGATTGTCTCGTAAATCCTTCCTTCGCAGGGCTTACAAACAGACGCCAAAATGGCAAACAAGATCTTACAAAAAAACTGGCAATTACCTAGGACAGTCAATTAGCCTTGCTTGCGTTGGTGTGGAAAGTCCTGTCTTATACCAATGAACCTTGAGAACGGTGGTAAAGTTACTTTATTGCATATTAGGTACATCTGTTATCAGAGTTCCAAGGCTAAATTATGATTACCGGAGTAACTTTAAGCCCAGTTTAGGATGATCACATATCTAACATTCCAGTTCACTGAAATAGATAAGGAAAAGTGGAACAAGTATTAGTACGAATATACGTAAAGAAGAAATAAGCTGTTAAGAAAATATCGATGCTGCTCTTGTTCTTTTGACTCTACAATTTTGCTGAATCTAGGACTAAGAATAGTATTTTTATAGTGCTGCGCGTTGATTGTTAGCATGTGGGGTTAAAAACACAACCCAAACTTCACTTCTATAATGGACAGCCACCTGGCACAAGCTTTTGCTATGATGCTTAAGTATTACTCGGAAGAGGCTTCCTTGAGGAATGAACGTTAATTATGTCATCCCAAAAGTAATATAATAGATAAACCCTTCTTGAAAACAGCAATTATCGTGTACAGAATATAGATTATTTTCCCACGTCTTCGACATCGGAAAGATGCAGCTATAAGGAAGTGTTAGAAAAACTACCTTATTCAATGAATCATAGAACCCTACTTTCTTATCTCAAGAAAGGATCTATTGCAAGATATGCTTATCATGAAAGAAAACAAGAGTGCTAGGCTAATATTCGCTAAAAGTGCAACTTTTGCACCGCTTAGTTTTATTCACTAGGGTTACATCCGCCACTAATTTCTATACTAGGATTTTTCTAATTCAATGGAGTGATATGTATAGTCAGTATGGACAAAACAGATCTATTGAAAGTCTCGAGTTTCAAGAATATGTTTATCAACATAAGAAACATTTGCAAAAACCTAGGTTAAAGTCAACGAGTTTGGTATAGGAAAATAATTTTTTAAAAATTATTGGGCTATCTAATTTTGATAGACTTATATCTGTGCGGCCACAGACCTTGTTTCGAAATGAAAATATAGTCTTAAGAATGAAATGATACGAGGGTATATCTTTATGAGCTGAAGATATTTTCATTTATTCCCTTTATAAAGTATTATTAATAACGAAGAACATATCATATGAATAAGCAACTAACAAATTTCCTTACCATCACATTCATGCTTCTGGTAATAATAAGTATTCGTAAATAAGAGAGAGAAAGAACTTAGAAAAAAGTTATAATAGAGAATTATTCGCTATATATGTATTTTCTGTTCTACAAACTTAGTTTTCATTACTGATACGGGCTCTCGATTATTATACACAATTGTTCCTGAGTATAGTCTCCAAGAATAGGTACACCATCTGCAAACAAGAAAAGAGGACCATTTGCCCAAAGAACAAAATAAAAATTCTCATTGTTTGGGCATGATGAAGCACATCATTCAGCTGCATCTGTTACAGGGTATAGCTTTAAGTATAGCCGATATGCTAAATTCCCACATAAATGAAAAGAATAGCGTGTGAACTGACTCAAAGCAGCTTCAATGAAAAATATTCTGTAGCAAATTACTCATAACTAGCCACAGTAATATATGAATAGAAACAATCCATTACTAAGAACCAATTAATTCGATTATCTCGGTTCCATACTGATAAAATTCTTAATCCAGGAAATAGCAATAATTTTTTTTACTTAAATTACAGTTAGAAAATTTATAGATATTGTAAGATTTAGGTTTTTGTATTCCGGGAAATCGTACTCCACTTAACTTACTGGGTAATTAAAGTTGTCAAAATACAATTTTCCCAACATTATGAATAAAAAACTAGCAAAGTTAAGAATCAATTACAGTTTTCAAAGGATTTTTCTCGGAAGAAGGAATTAAGATTCAAATATTTCAGCAAGTATTTATTTTCAAAGAAAAATCAATGCAAGAGCGGGCTTTTCATGTAATACTAAAATGTTTATTATTATGTCAAGACACTTAAGATTCAAATTTTCTTGAAAATGAACCTACATCTTCTCTGTTTTGGTATTGAAAATTAAGGTTCTTAAGAATTCAACAACCTTACATCATAAGTTTATTAACTTCTATAAATACTTGAACCTATCTGTACCCAATATATGGAAAAATACTTAAATTCATCCTCATCTTTGTCAAGGGCCCAGTTATAGGGGTCGTTGTTAAAGGCATATACCAAACCAACTTTCAAGCATTGAGTTTGATTAAGGACAAAGTTGATTTAATTCCATAGAATAACCATAAGAAGACAATGAAAGATTAGATTCTTAACTTTCTGCTGTTTACTTGGTACTTTATAGCAAGCTTCGCCTTGATCCCAGCCTCTTCTATATTTTTTTCGAGGTAAGTGAAGTAACCATTTTGAGCATCGCTGATTCAGATGAAGTGCATTGAAATTTTATTTTGGGAAGTTGCTCCGGTTATCAAATTTAGTGAAGGATGATAATCCAGAGTACAAAAATCATACCCCAAGGTTGTGCATTTGTACCCCCAAGGGCTTTGCTATAAAAAAAAGATGTATGTGGAGCTAAGTAGAAATAGAAGAAAGAAAACAAAGGGCACAGTTTTTTATTGGAAACATGTTATAATAATTCTAAGTTGCTTCTACATATTTCAGTGTGTTGATAACATATATTCTGCAAACTCAGGAAAATTAGAGCTAATGTGCACATAATGCTTAGATGAGGAATATATATCTTGTGTAGTAAGGAAGCATATGCAACAACTATTACATATTTTTTGAATTTTATTTGCTTATTAATTACTTTACAGTGTAACGTCTTTACAGGTTATTTTCTAGAGTTTAAGTTCAGGCTGTATTGGAGACAGGAAAAATACATATACTCCCTCATAAACTTACTGAGAGAAACAGATAGAGTTATTCTCTATATGCTTAGCAAATTCTTCGCATGTAAACTCACCTTCTGGAAATCTTATTTTAATTAGAATATCCAGAATACAGTAACAAACACTTGTTTGATATGTTGAAGAAGGCTCTCACATCTAGAGTTTATTGTGGCATGCTTTGTGATGAAACTGTCGTGATTTTTATTTCATTAGGGTTAGCCACAGGAACTTTATTTTTCTGAGGGCACAATGTTCCAGTTCATGTAGCAAAGATTTGTTGAACATGGCCATGAATCGCTAATATTCTATTTGTTGTTTATGTGACACAAAAGTGCAGGAAGAAAAGGAGCTAAGAAACCTCTTAAACACTTATTTTCTTGGTTGGTCTTGTCTTAATGAACCAGAAACATATAAAATCATGACGCGAACATACTGGCGAGAAGTTTAAAGAAGCGAAGCTAAGGATGAACCAATTCATCGCGGATTCAGTGGCATGATGGTTGATTACATGAAATCTGAGAAAATTTGTGTTTATAACAAGACTCAGGAGATCCAGTTTCAAGTGATCAAAGGTACAAAGTAATACGAAAGAAAGTGATGTACATTACATAGGAAATCCAAAGAGGGTTTATTTCGGTTCTTAACGCTGTTATTATCATTTTGGCTAAATTTCAGATATAATCTTAGAATAGTATGAAGTATCTGACTCTTTGACTGGTTTAAAAGAGCTTATTCTTGAAGTAGTTTTTTTTTGTGTAATCTGATGAGAATAGCACTGAAAACCATTTTTTTTTGCTTTGCCGTTGGTGAAATTGATAGGTTACACTTAGGTGTTGCAAAATTGCAGCATTAAAGTAATAATTTCAACATGACTAAAAAACTAATCGTAAAATAGTTGGGCTACTGATAGGTTTGCTTTTATGTTGTTTCTAAAAGCAATGTTCGTTTTTCGGATAAACACCAAATTATTCTTCTTACACTCTCCTATTTAGTTGGTGTATCAAGTGTGTATGCAGGCGAATTGCCAAACTTCCTCGAAGAAGAATTCTTGTTTACCTTATTTTTTATTTCCAGAAGAGACTTCATCTTTAAAATCAATCATTAGGGGTACACAGTGAGTCCTTATTCAAGCCCGATTCGGGCTTTCCCGGAAGTTTTCAATGACTGAGTGAATCTCGATACCCCATTGAATGAAGAATTTCAAACTCATTGAGGAATTAACTGAGTATTTTGGAGGAGTCGTGAGTATTTTTTTCATCAATCCTAAGAATCCTCAATGAGTTCCTCATTACCCTCTTTGAGTTTCATAACTGACTTTTAAAAATCCTAGAAACTCAGAAAGTTTGCTTTAAATGAGTTTTAGTTGGAGTATTCTCAATTCCTCAATGAAAAAGTTTTCTTACTTTGCGCCCCTATTAATCACGGCACTTGCTGATATTTTATATTGAAAAATTAGAATAGTTGTTTCTTTTAAGTTGCAATACAAAGCAAATATTAACCTGAATAACAATTTTTCGGAAGAATTTCTTATAAGCTGCATATTTCTGAGATAAAAATAAAATTATTTCCGATAAAGTGTTAAGTCTATATCTTACTTCGGGATAACAACTTGGTTTCTTGAAAAAAATAAGTGTCTCGAAACACTCTCTGTTCACATCATGTCGCTCTATCGAGACAACGCTTTCCCGTGACTGTAACCCGAGACTCTCATACTCAAGGAAAACAGAAGAACATGTTAAATCATTTAGGATATGGGAAAATTAAAAGAAGCCTCGAAAATATCTGTCTCGTATCTCGAATGAATTAATATTTTTTCTTGGTTTCATTTTTCAAGACAGCTTGATCTCTTAATTCTCGAAAAATTCAAAATGATACTGTCTCGAAGTACATTCCTATCAAGAGGTAGTACTAGTTAGAGTATAAAAGAATATGTTTCTCCAGTAGTTTCTTTTTTTTATATTTTTCCGATTCGTTATCTAATTTAACGGCAACTATTGATATCAATTATGTCATAATTTTTGCTTACCATTAAGAAATCCTAAATGGATTACGAGAGTAGTAATAAGTATAGGGATCTCGAGAACTTCTTTTAGCCAAAGCTCGAAAAATATCAGGAATTTACCCTACATATCATCCTAGTATTCTTCCCGATAATTTCCCGTAAATTCCCATTAACGATATGTCCAGAATTTTGCTTAACGGTAATCTGCTCTTATGATCCATAAAACATTATTTATCGTGAATCATGAACCGATAATAAGTCATATATATATAGAATATATATCCAAGAATGAACTGTTCCGAGCTATCACGAGAATTTTCTTACCAGTAATATACCGTTAAATATTTTTAGTTGGATTAATCAATTCCAATATTTGTTTGGAATAATTTATTGGAAGAACTGAACGAGAATCTCAACAAAAGCGGTCTATTACTGTCTACAAGATATGAGTTACCAGGTCAGGAAAACCATCTTCGGAGTTTCAATTTTTAATAGATACATAAACTAGAACCAAATACAAACTCCGATATCTTCATAGAGAAACAATAAAAATGGCACAAGCAGGATTCTTGTCTGTTCGCAAGCAAGATGTAGAAAGTCAAAAGCAACAAACGGATCTTGATTACTCTGGTGTAGTTCAAGAACTACGTGAGACATTTAAATCCGGAAAAACTAGGAGTGTGAAATGGAGAAAACAACAGCTCTTTCAACTCTACAAGATGTACATGGATAACTTTGATCAAATTGCCGAAGCGCTTCAAAAGGATCTTGGTGGCGGAAAAGGTAGAGCGATTGCAGGTCTTTCTTCCATCGTCCAGGCACTATTTTGCATAAGTAAACTTGACGAATGGGTAAAACCTGAACCTGTGGAGATCTCCAATGCAACTGGAAATACAAAGGCGTACGTACTTCATTCCCCAAAAGGTGTTGTACTTAACATTTCCCCTTGGAATTTTCCTTTTGTTCTCGCTGCTGATCCACTGGCGAACATCCTAGCAGCTGGAAATTGCTGTGTACTCAAACCAAGTGAAATATCAAGTCATTCGGCAGATTTAATGGCTGAGTTGTTTCCAAAATATTTGGATACTTCTGCAGTTAAAGTTGTGCTTGGAGGGGTTCCCGAAACAACTGCGTTATTAAAACAAAAGTTTGACCATATTATGTATATATGTCATTATTTTAATAGTTTTTAGGTATACTGGAAATTCTTTTGTAGCAAGAATTGTAATGAAGGCTGCTTCTGAACATTTGACACCATGTACTTTAGAACTTGGAGGAAAAGTATTTCTTAATCTTGTTATTATGTTTAGTGTCCAACTTATGTTCATGAATCTGCAGATTTGGATATTGCTGTTCCAAGAATTGCAGGTGTAAAGTTTTTGAATGCAGGACAGATTTGCATGTCGCCAGATTATATTTGTGTAGATAAAAGTATTGCAGAGAAGTTTAAAAAGAAACTTCTCGAAGAAGCTGCAAAATATCAGGATTTACCTTTTGGAAAGTTCATCAATGAAAACCATATTAAAAGGGTTGAAAAACTTGTAAAAAATGCACATGGAAAATTTATTATGGGTGATAAAACAAAGGTAACTCAACCAACTATTATAGATGCACCAAATTTGGAAGATTCTATTATGAAAGAAGAAATCTTTGGACCAGTTTTACCTATTCACGAAGTTTCTGGATTCAAAGATGCTGTTGAAATGATAGAAAAAGTTTGTGAAACACCTTTGGCTGTTTATGTATTTGCGAATACGGAAACAAAAGAAGGAAGAGAAGCTGCAGATAACTTCATCAACTCAACCAGATCAGGTGGAGTATGTGTGAACTCAGCTGTTGAACAGGGACTTGCAGATAATTTAGCATTTGGTGGATTCGGAGAGTCTGGAATGGGATCTTACAGGGGATTTCCTGGATTTAAGGAATTCAGCCATCAAAGAAGTGTGTTTGAAAAAGATATTGTAGAGGATAAAACACCTATGCTTCCTCTTCCACATGAAGCTTATGAACCTATTTATAACCAACTCAAAGAAGCAGGTAAGGATTTTGAAGCAAAATTATAATATGAGTGAAGTATTCTTGAGTTATAACTTAATAATTTTTCAAGACTTTTTGTATTCAAAATATATTTAAACACGGATAAGTTTGGTTTATCGAGCTTTACACAAAACTTATTTTCCAGGAAAAAACTAAGAAGCAGTAGTTTTACTAAGCTTAAGGAAGCTATCTTAAATACTTAGATTCTTCAGGAGAGAAAACAGGAAATGAGAAAGATAGTTCTTCTCTCAATAGAAAATGTTCATTGCAGAATACAATGAACATCGGGTTACTTAAGAATTTAGTAAAAAAAAACAAGAATACAAAGAATTCTTACTCAGAAAGTTTGCATTCACTTTATATTCTATATTCTCTCTCCCCTTAAGAAAACATTCTATTTTCATCTTGAAGAAGTGTGTTTAATAAATGTAACCCAAGCAATATTGTGTTAACTAAACCTCCCAAGAGCTTCTTTCCTTAGATTTGATACTTCTCATCTATATAATAAACAGTTCTGCTAAAGTAAAATATTGTTACCAAAACAAAATAAAAAGAATACGAAACAAGAAAATAAAACATCACTCTATTCATCAATAGCCAAGTAACGTTTGTCTCTGTGGAAATTGAAAATCTGGAGGACTTGAACTCCATTCTGTAATAATTCGGGGCATACCTGTTCCAACTGGCATATGAGAGCCAACAATAATACATTCAGAAACACCTCGTATCTCATCCTTATTTCCATGCGTACTTGCATCGAATAAATGCTCAGCTGTTTTTTCAAAACTAGCTAAATGTAAAATACTTTCTTTCAACTTTGCAATTCCAAATCGAGTTATTCCAAGAACTTCTCCCTTATAAGTCATAACATCTGCCAATAGCATTAAATGCCTTTGATCGACATCTAATCCATATCTACCAAAAATATACGCAACCTCATTCATAATGGTTGCTCTTGCTGCTTCAATCCCTAAAACTTTTTCTATCTCAGCAATGTTATTTGTTCTACATTTCGTTCCATCAACTCCAGGAATTCCAAGCACTTCAAGCATCCCCAATCCTTCTACCAAAAGATGAAACTTTCTTTCACTGTCATCTTTATTTACAACAGCTCTATCTACACTATCTATTCCAGCTATTGATACATCCAAAACGTGCTTCTTTAACTTTTCACAAGTAAACAACGTTTTTTGAAGCGTAACAGCTCTTCTAGCATCAACTCCCCATGTTTGAGTTCCATTCCATTTGCTTTCTACATCCCGTCTTTCTTTTATTGATGGACCAAATACTGTGATAGTTACCATATCGTTTCCAACCTTGATCAACTCTGGATCCAATTTAATTCCAAGTTTCTTCTGAAGTGGTTTACTTGCTAAAATCGCGCTCTTGATTGATTTTGGTGAAACATCCAAATGCAAACTTCTGATTGCCTTTTTATTTAGTTTTACCATAAAAAACACACCTTCAAAAGAAACAACTACTTCACACTTACTTGAAATCTCTCCAAGTGTAGTTCTTTCCAATCTACTTTGGATAATTCGAGCTGATCTTTCATCTTCATCATTAACTAAATTAACAGTAATTATAGGAGTGGAAATTGATTTTGAAGCGTTGATGATTTCCTTTAATCTTGGAACACCAAGTGTTACATTCATACTCGCTACACCTGCAAAGTGAAAAGTTTTCAAGGTCATTTGAGTACCTGGTTCACCGAGGGATTGACCTGCTAGTGCACCGACACCTTCTCCAGGTTCAACTACTGCTTGAATATATTTCTTGACAACACGGTCAATGAAGTTCATACTAAGAGATTGTAAATTATCGTTTTCAGAAAATGCTATTAGATCTTTCTGAATTCTCGCATTTAGTAACTCATAGTATTTTTCTCCAGATTCTCTTAGAAGGTTCCCAATTTTATTAAAACTTTCTTCAACTAAATTTAAACAATGAAACAAACATACTGCTTAAGTCAAGATCTCCAGTCGAGGGAAATCTATGCAGTAACTTACGAAAATCAACTGGGTTCACTCCATCTTCCATTTTCAAACTACTCAGTCCATCTTCTCCATACATAAACTGTACAACAGCTCCATCTGCGCTTCTAACTGTTCCATCGTACATTACAACAAGATCTTCAAGAGCTTTCATTAATCTACGTGCCATATATCCAGTTTCTGCAGTTTTCACAGCCCTAAATCTAACTCAAATCAATACAATTACGTGTCAACTAATCCTTCTCTTCCTCCCATCGTGTGAAAGAAAAATTCAGGAGCAGTAAGTCCACTGAAAAAAGAATTTGCCACAAATCCTTTAGCTTTGGGTAACTTCGAGTGCTTTTCAAAATGAGGCAGAGATCTGTGCCGAAACCCGTTCGGCATTCTTTTCCCACCTACAATTTGCTGGCCTACACAGGAAACCATCTGGCAAATATTCAATGGTGATCCTTTTGATCCACATTTTGCCATGATGAAGGGTTGATTATGCGCCGGAAGTTGCTGCATGCACATCTTTCCTGCATCATCTCTCACTCTACTTAAAATTCCGCTGATCTCACTCTCCAAGGACTCAATCTCATTACATCCAGGAAGAGTAATTAGGGTTCCATTTTGGTACTGGGAAATCCGCTCTTCGCAAGCTGCGTAACCGGCTTGAATAATAGCTAATTTCTTCTTCTCGAGTGGTCCAGATGGAGTAACGTCATTAATCCCAATTGTAAAACCAGCATCTCCCAAGAATCTACTACAAAATCGAGTCCATTTGTTCAAAAACATAACAGCATCATTATAAACTCCTTGTATTTGGGTTTCACAAAGTTGATAAATCACCCCTTCTTTCTTTCCACCCAACATATTCTTACCTATTTCACCAAACATTAATTTTCCTTCTCGAATAACAACTTTTTCTGTGTTTATATTTAAATCATCCTTCAAAAATAAACTAAAGATCTGCTTCCCGCTCCACCTTTCAACAGGCTTCATTATACATGGCGGTTCAATTAACTCAATGTCTACTTTGAACTTGTTAGTAATCATGCTCAAAACATTGAGTACATCAGCACGAGTAAAAAAAAGAGTGTGCGCATCTTGTGTGAGCGTGTATGAAGCCGTGAAAAAATCCTGTGTTGCACTAATAATTGGGGATCCATGTCTAGGAGAAATAATATTTCTAGATGAAGACAATAACTCCAAGGCTTCTGCTTTTGCTTCATACGTTTGAGGAACATGAAGATTCATCTCATCACCATCGAAATCTGCATTGTATGGGGAACATACGCACTCATTGAACCTTAAGGTTCTTCCATCCAACACTTTTACTTCATGACACATAATACTCATTCTATGCAAACTCGGTTGTCGATTAAACAGAACATAATCTCCATCCATAAGAAGTCTTTCTACCACATCTCCAGGTCGTAGACTTTCAGCAATCTTCTTCCTTTTGTCCACATCTAAAAATTGAATGGCTCGCTGCGCACCTGAGTTTTTGTACCTGATGTATCGAGCTCCTGGATGTCGATCTATTCCATTCACAACCATCTGTTTAAGAGCACTAATGTTAATCTTATTTACATTTTCTGGAAACGTTAAAATCTTAGCCATTCTCAAAGGAACACCAACTTGAGAAATCTTTAGGTTTGGATCAGGACTAATTACAGTTCTTCCAGTGAAATCTGCCCTTTTTCCCGACAAATTACCTCTAAATCTTCCCGTTTTTCCTTTCAATCGCTGCACTAAACCTCTCGATGGTTTATTTCTCGAATCTCCTTGTTTGACATTTGGATTCGTATGATCCGAGTTTATATAAGTTGCAACAATATTTTGTAAATCCTGCCAGATTTTTGTAATTAGAGTTGCACCTTTTTTTCCATCTTGAAGTCCAGCTTTAAGCTGATTATTCACTAATACAATTTCTTTCAACCGCATTGTTAAATCATCTTCATTAGACAAATCCTCATCAACAAAAACACTTGGTCGAGTTGTCACTGGAGGAACAGGAATTGCCCAAAGAATCATATTTTCAGGTCGACTGAGCACTGGATCAAACCACAACAATCCAAGATCTTCATTGGGAATATTACTCAGTAAATTATACGCAGCTCTTGGATCCAGTTCTTCGGTAAAAGACATTTTCCCCTCAAAATTCCTGATTTCCTCTTCCATATCAGAGTCCAAATCTTCAGGCGGCGCGTACTTTCTCTGAAGCTGAAATGTTCCTTCAGTAGCTTTAGATATTTTTCCAACACTACTTCCACAATGCGGACATTTTTTTGCCTTTTTACATTTTTCCACAGTTTTCTTTTGAACTTCTCTTTTACTTAAAATATCAATATTTTTCTTGTTATACTTTTTAAGAATAGATTTTTTCTCTCTGTTCGTTAAGAGAACTCTGAAACAAGAATGGCATATTGAAGATAAAGTATTGTGAATGGATTTATAATATCCTAAATGAAAAACAGGTAGTTCTAATTTTATGTATCCAAAGTGTCCTGGACAATCTATAAATTTCTGGTTGCAGTTTTCACAAACTCCTCTGCTTTTGCTAGTTCCCAAACGAGCATCAATTACGCTATTCGAAACTGGTTTTGAGTTGTGGTCATAAAGTCTTGCATTGTTGATCTGAACTTCTCCACTTCGAGTTATTTGTTGAGGTGATTGGAGGGTGAACGTGATAGAAGATATCTTCTTGTGTTCTGACTTGGATGCAAAGCTTAGTATATTTTCATGACTAAACTGTGATGGAAAAACAATATCTTTTTCCAGAAAGAAGGTGCGTGACCTCTTTTTATCATGGTTGCCGTTTAAATGGAACTTCTTCTTCTTTTGCATTGTATTGTTGTGGATGAATTTCTTGAATGCACCAATGGTAATGTCATATCGTATAAAATGTAATTTACAATTGGTAAGCCTATATCCAGTGATGAATGGCCACTCCAACACGTAAGAGATGTTTTTCCCTGAAAAAAAAGTATTGGATAGAGGTTTTCAAGAATTCATCATAGATAAAGAGATATTATACATCTTATTCATCTATTAAACCTTAAGTTCACTGTAAGACAAACGGAGTGGCAAACCTGAATTCTAGACAGTTTCTATATTAGTCAAAACCGGTATGCTGATGCATGCCAATGGCACTTGTACAAAAATCAGTAGGCATTCTGAGAAAATGATAAAATTGTTTAGGAGATCGATAAGTTTATACTAGTAAGGATACTCTGATTATGTTTTGTTGCTCCCAATAATAACTTTGTTTCAATCCTTCTCCACACTAGCAGATCACACTAAGATATATTCTTACATACACTTATATAAGAGACTGAGCGCCATTTAGAAATTAAAAACTTAAATCATTTATTCAAATAATTGCTTTTTTCTAATAAAATAAGTATTCATATCATTCTCTGAATAGAAGGATTAAGTCAACTATGGGTTTGTTGACAAGAATAAATCCAACGAAACCTCTTCTGAGCAAAGCCTACGCATATTCAATACACTGATTTTAACTGATCTGTTTATCAAGAGTCAAATCTAATTACACTTTGCATAGCTTTAAGACTTAGTAGTTACTGAGACAGAGATGACTTTCAATCTTATTGAAATTTAGATGAGCTGTGTACACTGTTTAGATTGTTTCATTATTACCCATGCTATAACTGGTTATTTTGTACAGCCAGATTATTGATCTCTAATAAAAAAATATTTCACGTATAAATAAGTTATTTATATTATTAAACTTATTCCTTTAAAAGCTGTAGCTCGCAACAGACTTAAATGAGTTTCTTTACAAAGGACTCATGCGGAAGAGCAAATACATCCTTCCGCAAACATACGCTTTGTCTAAATCATTTAAAATACATAAATATTCCTTCTACTGCTAGCTAGCTATAAATATACAGAGATTTAAATATCGAAAGTACACGGTGAAGAATTTTAATTAACTGTTGAAAGCATGGTTCATCCTCCATATTTGAGCTATGCCTTTGCAACAAATATATACTTCTGTCTATTTCCTGATTAAAATCTATATAATGCTAGCCATTATAGTTTCCAAGAAATTGGTGGTAAAATATTTAAGGTATTTGTTCCCAAACCTATGGGGGCAATACATCCCCGTCAGGTCCTAGGATCGCAGATTATGTTTCTAATAGAATAAAATCTCCTGCGACAGCTAGCTGAGCTCGAGCCAAGTACAAGAAAAGGCCAGTATAGACATTTACCTGATTATCACCGGGTTATTACAAAATATTATACTCCAATACATTACTGCTATGGTATTCAACCATCTGTGCAATTAATTTTCTCGAAAACTAAATAGTTAGAAATATCACATATTCATCATTTCGTGCTTTTATATTACAAAATGAGAGAATGATAGATCCTCCATACCCAATATGCTTTGTTAGTTCTTAAAATTAAGATAGATGATTTGACTAATTTTAGTCTTCTGCCTACAACCTCTGTTATTTTCACATTATTTACTCAAGGTCATCTAAACACATGGGAGACATAGTTAAACTATTCTTGGAATATTGCACTTAACTGATATTTTGCAAAATAATTTTAGAGTACGTTATAAGCAAAAATCTTAAATTTCTTCAAATTGGTGAGATTAATCAGTCGATTATTTTTCCCTAGCTTACTAAGTTTATTTTCCCTCGCTTAGTGTTATTTTAACTCCCTGTTAAGAGTGCATCTATTTCCTGTTAACAGACGGGTAGATAAGAAGTTACCCAAGAGTTAGCTTTCAAAGTTGTTGCTCAGGATTTCTACTTTCCAGGTTCTATAAATTTTTGCAGTTTAGTACTAAGACTCAATTGGAAATATATATATTAAGAAAATTTCGTTGAAACTGCATGGAATAATAAAGAAATGTTAATGAAGTGTTGTCTTATATACAAACATGGCCGGTATATATATATATCACATATCTTCAAGGTTGGTTGCAACCTGATGATACATATTAGTTCCTAAGTATTAACCAAGCATAAAAATTCTAATCTAGGGCTTTTTCATAGATGAGTTAGACTCGGACCAACTTGAATTAGTGTAAATAATTTTAATTATTGTAGAGAATGTTCTGTGCTAAGTATTAGTCTTGATCATATTGTTAAAACTCATCAGCAATAATTCTAACAGTAATAATGTACGGTATCTTAGAAGATGTACAATTTTACAGTCTTTCTGAGATTAGATAAGAGGAGTCTATAGCTAGGATTCAGATTTGCTCTCACCCTCAAGAAATATCCTTGTATGATAGTGTATTAACTGCTAAGTAAAAATATATTCTATATCAAGAGTAGGGGTTCTAGGCAACCTCCAAATTTATCAAGGATCTTCATACAAAAGTTCATAAGAAATATTAATAAAACTAGATAAGTCAGAGCTATATCTGGGGAAGCCAAAAGGAGCTGTATACTTACTTCATATCCTCACTCTTAGCAAGAGAGCTTTGGAAAAAGAAAAAAAGAATACTTTAATTTTGGTTACAAACCTCTCTGCCTTTAAACTCTTTTTATCTTTTTATCTTCATCTCTAGTGGTCGACTTTTTTCTAGTGAATAAACTATTTTCTAGTAAACGGTAAGTTTATTAGTTTTCCAAGCTTTGCGGCCATAGTGTCGATCAACTAATTCATTGCTAAATATAATAAAATGATAAGGAACTTGTTACTAATACTATATTTGTAAACCCATTTTCATAAGTGTAGCACTTTTTCACTGGAAACACAAGTTAAGCGAAGTATAAAGTGCTTAAATTCTCAGTAATTGGTGTCTCTTTATCTGAGCTAGAAACAACATAAGAATTAATTTGTTCCATCAGGTATGAATTTTCCTAGGAACTAGAACTATATCTATAGATAGAAGTATTAGCTATAAAAGAACTTTATACCATACTCATTGGTTGTTTCATTTCTTATTCCCGATATAGTTTCATCAAGCTCCTTTCATTATTTTAGATATCTATTTAGCTTCTCTTCCCCACCTCCATTCTTCTGCAACATCAAATTTTGCAATAGATTTCCGGTATAGCTATTATCTATAACTTCCTTATTAAATAATTAAAAACTACATTATTATAACTAGTAGATGTCGGGAAATTGAATTATTCATAACACGTTTTTTTCTGAATCTACATGAAAAGTACAGCAAAAGATTTTGAACTATATGCTCATCTATAAATTATTCGAGATTGTCTTAAAGTGTCACTATAGTGAAATATTTTAATATCATCGAGGAAAAAGGCAAGATTATTTCTTGCGTATTATTGTACATCATTCTTAACTGAATACGTAATAGATTCAATGTATCTAAATTTCAGGAACTATTTCCATCTTAGCTAGATTTATATGATAAGAACAGGCTATTAAAGCATTGAAGATATTATGAAAGAAAAATAGAATTGTTTTTTTACTTGCACGTACTATAATCTATCTATTTCTTCTCATCGGCTATGCTCAAGTCATATTTACGAACTTTGATGCTCAAAGCTTTGAAAAAGATAACTTAGCTAGCTTTGAGTGCCTTATGTAATGATCCCAAGTTAACATAAAGTGCGATAAGTATAAGCCGGGCAAAGCTAGAAACAATATTTATAGCGCTTAGTGGATATCTATTACCTTACAATAGATTAGATAAAATGAAATTGTTATTCTTCATAGAATATTAACATGAAAATTTTGGTAAAGAAGCAACACAGAAAACAAGAAGGTTAAAATTCATTGATATTGAAAATTGCATCGAGGAATATGAATATGTATTATGTCAATATTATTTAAAAATATTATTTTCTGACTTCAGTGGAATTATAACTAGTAAAAATAATTTAGTATTCCTAAAAAAGCTTATGAACAGTATTCTGAACTCTCAACAATATGCTGATTTAGCTTTAGAAGATAATTTAAGTATTTATTTATTTATAGTTAGTTATCTCGTCCCGTCTTTGCTTATTTGCAATGATAATTCAGCTGATATAACTTTTAACAAGGAATAATTAATGAACTTGTTGAAGAAATGGTACAAGAAATAACATAGTTTAGATTTTGTTCAACTGCTGCCAAAACCAACAAAAATATGTCATTTTACATTTTATAATATTAGAAATTGGAGATATTAGTCTTAATTCTATCCTTGGAGAATTTAAATGTTATCTAGAATGAATATTTATCGAATATAAGCTTTCAGCTAACTATGATCATTTATTCATCGGAATTATATATCCACTGTCGTATATTTACTTCGGAAGATTCTTATGTGCACATAATTAATTACAAAGAGTAGAATTCAAACTCTTAACCATACATCACATCTACCTTAGGTAGCTGTATTAATACAAGATTGAATAATAGAAGCTGGGCTTTTCTGTTATCCTCTTAGATATAATAGCTTGGTTGATAGTCATCCTAGTTCTTATTACACTTTAGGTTTGCCAATTCTACATCTGTTTTCTGTCTACATTTCAAAAGAAGTTGGGATCTCGTGCATATTAGACTATTGTTGGAAATAATTTGAGAATAATATAAGAAAAACATATAAAGTAGCAGATACTCTTACACAGGAAATGTATATTTAAAGTTGGTTCTTTAGTGGTTTTCCAATTATTAAATTCGTTCTTATCAAATTATATTGATGTAAAGACATGGAATATTGTGTATTTCTTGTTTCATTCAAAGATATTGGAGTTTAATGTTCTATTAATTTAATATCTTTTCTAAAAAGCAATAACAGTTATTTCAGGTAACATCCTATTTAAAATGGACCCTAAATTCCATCAAATCCGACAAAGAAATATTGAAAAAAACCTTCATTTCTTTTTTTCTGATGTCCCATCAATGGATTAAACTCTATTCAAGAATTTCTCACTATGTATTTCTTACTCAAATCAAAATCGTTTCCCATTTGAGAGCAGTAGTTTAATTATCGCATAGCAAAAGCCTTGTTATTTATGGAACTTATTCCGTTTTCCCAAACCACTACGTTACAAAACTACGAAATATATTGGAGATAATACCTTTTCAAGGTTTCTTCTGACAAAATTAAAAAAAAATCAAAATAATTATAGTTTTAAGTATCTGATAGCGAATATTTTAAACACAACTTATCCTTTACGTTAATATAATTCTGTTATTGAGAGGAGAATAAAAGTCTTACTACTATTATTTAATTTGTCATATCTAGTTTATTTATTTATTTATATACCGGAATCTTTATTTTTTCAATCTGCCCGTAGTGTAAAGTTTTAGACTTAATTCTTAAGGTAATAAGGTTTCATTATATGCACCAAATAATTATTATTCATTTTTTTGAAAAGCCAAGTAATAGATCTTACATTGTTAACTTAATTGGATATAGGTCTTTTTGTAAGAATATATTTACCATCATAATAACTTTAATACATTCTTGGATTCTGATTAGAGCTCTAGTATATATTAAGATCCTTTCTTTAATGATAATAAGATGCTGGATTGTGGGTATTTTGACTAAATTGATTATTTAAAATAATTGCATAACAATAAATTATGGTATTTTAACTACTTTTATTTGTATTATTTTAGGAGAAGCTGAGAAGCAATAACCAATTTTGTGTTTGCAAATAACGAGTGAAGAATGGAAACGCAAAGAAGAAAATGTCAAAAATATATTTTGATGAAATAACCAAAAGTAATTCTAACAATTAATAAGAACCACAGTGTTGCAATAGACATCATATGAATAAAAAAAGAAGAGTTGGCAGCTATTACCTTCAAATCAATCTTATTGCATTGATATTGCCTTTAACTCGCGTCGCAGTAACTTCAACTCCTTGAGTAAAATCTTCTTTTGGGTTAAGTATAAGTCTTAACATATATATATATATATATATATATTTATCAAAGTTCTATTAGCAACGGTAACTATGACAAAGTCACCTACGATATATCAAATAGTATAGTATATACATTTCCCCCGCACTTCCAGGTGTAGGAATAGTTCCTAAGAACTAGAAGAGAGAATATACAAAACAATGCATTCCTTGTTTGAGAAAAATACCGTTCAAAGACACCGACTTAACAGAAAAATATAAAAAGTAAACTTAGTCGATAAGTATACCATTGATCATAAATGGAACCAAAAGAAAAAGGAAAGTAACTTGATTCAGAAGCTTATGATCGATGCCGATGGTATCTATAAATAAGTATGAACAAATTTTCGAATTTAAAAGCTCCACTTATAGACTATTTTTTTGGAAACTAAATAATCCAGAAATTATCTAATGGAATACTAAATAAAGTAAAACCATAAGAATATACTTGAATATATTTGGCAACTAGTTCTTGGCTGCTGAAAGTACCTTAAGACTTTGGGGTGAACTGAAACGAAATCAATATCAACTACATAGTAGAAAGTTTTATTCTGGCTGGTATGGATAAAATCAACTAGGTTTTTCTAGTGGAAAAAGTTATTAAATTACAGTCTTGCAGATTAAGGCACGTCAACGGGTAGGTGATTAATTTTATGATGCTGAAAATTGTTTAGACTCGTTGTCAGAAACTGATGAAGGGAACTCAGATTGATAACAATTAGCATTCAACAGAAGCTACCGAAGTATACCTAGGATAAGAAAATGTATTGCCAATCGATTATTTTTTCAAGATAAAAGGTATAGCCACCTTGACTGGATATTTTATTTCACATATTCTCACGAAACATTTGGTTTGGAAAATACTTTTTGCTTAGAATAATGCAGATTATACATGTGCTCTAACGAGTAATAAGAAAACATTAATATATTAAATTGTAGTAACCTGAAGGAAGTAGTGGGAAAATGTGAAAAGAACTATACCTTAAGCTATCACAAAACCTTTTCAAGCTAATGGTGATAACTCAATAACGTGTAAGGAGAAACCATAAGCTTATATGGATATATTTACTAGCAGTCATCGCCAGATGTACTGTCCTAAGCAGAAATGCGAAGGAATACCTAGAAGAACGCGGGTAAATTATTATTATAAAAAGATCCAAGCTATTAACTTTAGGAGCGTCTTATATTTACTTACTTGGGTACAGAATATAAACAAGTTAGTTAATCTCTCATGAAGCTTCTATGTGCAGCTGGCGTTGAAAACTCAATATGAATTTTTTAATAAACCGAAGACACGTTATAATATGTAGATCAATATACGATTCACATATACATCATTCTGCCTTATGCCAAGATTGGTAGCGATTAGAATTAGAGTGAAAATATACAACTTACTTGAGTCAAAGTTGGGACTAATTGAACGAATTTGGATGGAATTATATATATTATGATATTGCTGTATTGTCACTTCGATACATGGGAAGAGAAAAAGTACTTTGATCAACCAGTTTGTGTCTTCATAAGCCGTATGAATGGAGAAAATCGCTTGATATCAACAGTTTTCTAAGTTTTATTTTGTGTATTTGAATTGTTCAATTCCTAGAAAACCAGCAAAAATATTTTGCTCAAGAAGGGTGGGGGGAATTATGAACTCTCCGAGCAATTGACATGACTTGGAATTGTATTCAGGTGACTTAACATAAACTGCTTTAGAGAATGGAATTGTGTCTATATTGGGGGGGGGAGGTTGTACAATATTAATCTCAAATTAACTTGATTAAATAATCTTTTGGATAAGCTCGGCATAGATACATAAAGGGTTTGGAGATAACACTTCGGTTCAATAGATAATGTTCGCCCGTGAAAGATGATATCTTGATGATTTTATTTTGAGAGCCCGGGTGCAAGATGCTACACTCGTATTTAAGAAGTTGGAGATGGTATGGAAAAGTCAGCAGCTTAGCCAAAAAAGGAAGGCACTTTGCAGGCAGTCGATGGCCCAGTTTATGTATATATTTAGATTCAAGAATTAAAGTATCAAAAACTTGGAAACAATAGTGTATAAAATATTCCTTAGAGAGAAGAAGAATTGTGAATACAACTGAGAAAATAGGGGGAATAATTAAAATAAAGACGATCAAGTAAGCATAGTTCATACAGACATTCTCTTACTGCTGTTTACATTGTACTATTTACCAACAACTTGGATGTGCTGATTAAAATATAATAAAAGACCGGAGCGCAGATTGAAGATGTTGATTTAATTGGCACCTCTAGTGATAAAATAGAATATATGGAAAGAGAGAGCTATGAGTGTCGAGGAATGAGAAAAATGAGAAATCTGTTAGAATTGCCTAGTGAGGATTGTATTGGAGTCTCCTCCTCTGATCTCCTATGTAGTAGAATGGTCATAGGGCAGCAAGTTTAACATCTAAAGATCCTGAATACGAGGAAGAAACCATACAAAACTAAATCCAACGGGGATAGTTAAAGCTAATAACTCATAGGCTAGCTAATTTTCCATTAAGATATCATGTCCACGCTATGTTCTATTGAAACCACATGCTCTATAGATTATTTGGTAAACGTTCATTATAATATCTAATAAACTAGACGTGGTTATCTCAGATTTACTGCATTTAGATACATTGTTGAAGATGGCACTGAAGGGTCCAAAAAAATGGTTTGGCCTAAACTATAAAAGTTGCATTTGCAGAAAACTCTTAGTATACCGGATTCAAATATATTAGGAAGAGACTGACTCTGGTTTGGATTATAAAGAAAATTCTGAATGAAAAAAGAAGTTAGATAAATTCCAAGCATTTCAGAGTCGAAGATGGTGCATATTAAATGAAGATGCCATGAACGTGACATTTATAGAGAAAGATGTGGCAACAGCAGTGCATGTAATAGAGATTTTGTTTGTGTAAAGAAGACTGAAAAAACACCATCACCAGAGATTGTGTCCATACTTGTAATTTTACTGGTCAATCACTTGCAGAGGATTTCAAAGAAGATTTGTGAAGATTTATAATAATCACAGTTGCATAATTAATCAAATACTCTGACTAGATCTATTTTTTATCAAGGGAAACTCCAGTGTTATGTCGGTTAGAATTGAAACATTTTTGTGCCATACGCTTTGAAATTTAACAGGAATAGTTGGAGAAGTGCTTAATCCGTACCAGCAATGACAAGATAATTTCAGAGAAGGCAGATTAACCTAAATGAGATATAAATGGAAAAAAGTTCATTATAAGCAAAGGGAGCAAAGATGTGCAGGTGAGATTCAAGACCTGAACAGTACGACAACTCAAGGATAAATTATTATATTTCTTGCGGCTCTTAGATGGCTAATCTACGACATGTTTCAAGATTGATGACTGCACTTGTTGTCTTATCCAGTGACTTGTTACAAAATTCAACTAGCAGCGCATTAATTACTTGTTTTCATTATATTTTACTTATTCTAATAACTAAAACCTATTAGCAGCAATCAGATCACAACACATTGACTTTTCTTTCTTGGGGCCTTTATTAGTAGCGGTGCTCTTAGATATAATTCATTGAACACACAAAATAGTAATCTTATTAGCTTGTAGCCAAACATAGAATCCATCAGAGAAACTAGTTAGTAACACAAATACTTCCAACGCCATACAGTACGCAGCTCAATATTAAGCTCCCATGAAAATATTAAGACCCTTTCTTTTATTACAGAAATTCTTGTTTAATCTTTCTTTGGTATTATAATTCCAGTTATATTTGATATGCATATAAGGAGTCAAACAAAATACAGAACAAAGAAAAACTGCAAGAGCAAAATATGTGTAAACTAGTATAATGTTATTGGAAATAAATTTTGTTTTGTTAAATTCCACAACATTTGACTGAATAATGAACATTTTTGGTCTCATTTACAGGATAAAAATACGAACCCATAAATTCTAGCACGCTAAGAAAGAATAACAAAATGATTTTGTTTTCTCTTGGACATATTATAACCTGTGTATTTCTTTTTATTTCTTATAGTGATATCATATCTATTGAGTTTGATGTTCCTAGCTTTGAGAAAGACAAATTAACTAGTTGCGACACTCTTGTTTATTACACCACTTTAAGATCGCGTTATACAGAAACAAACTGCATACCATTAGAAAATACATTTAACGTATTTAGCAAATATATGTTTCCCTCTAAGAAACTAGATAGAACCAAGTTTTTATTCTTTTTAAAGTTTTCACAGGAAGAGTTTGGTAAAGAAGTAACAAAGAAAATAAGAAAGTTGAAATTCACTGATTGTGAAAATTATATTGAAGAATATGAATTTTTATTGCATGAATATTATTCTGAAATATTATCTTCTGACTTCAATGGAAAATTAACTATTGAAGATGATATCATATTTTCAAAAATTTCTTTGAACGATATACTGAGCTCTCAACAATGTGCTAATCAAACTGTAGAAGATGATTTATGCATAGATTTATTTACATTCACTTCTTTAAACTCTTCTTTGCTTATTCGCAATGATATTTCAACGGATTTAGTATTTAACAAGGAAGAATCAATGAACTTGTTGAAAGAAACGTGCAAGAAGCAAAATAGTTTAGATTTTGTTCAACCGCTGCGAAAAATAGAAAGATATGCAGTTTTATGTTTTATAATATTACCCATTGCTTTCCTTTATTTGGTTGGCATCCTTGGAGAAGCTAATTGTAATGAAAAACGAACATTTATCGAATATAAACAGAATGCTCGATATGATCTTTTCTTCATTACAATCATATATCCACTACTCTATCTTCCCTTTGCACTTGGTTGGAGGTATAAATTACAAGATGCAAAAAATGAAATAGATCGATTTAATTCAGCACATCATCTAGTTTCAACTTCACTCTTCAATGTTGCGGTGGACCATCGACTAAGATTTTCCTCGGCGATTTTTTGGTATATAGTGCTGGCCTTGATACTGATCTTATCATACATTACAATGCTCATAATTTATTTCTACTATTTAAATATGTCAGACCTTCCAAAAATCTTTGAATCTCGTGCAAATTACGTTCTTGATGGAAACGATTCAGGAGTAAATACTGATCTTAAATATCAGGTTCAAGAGGAGAAGTACACTGTGGGAATACTTATAGTTCTTATCCCATTGCTTTATTCCTTGGCACATCTCATTTTAGTAAGTATTTTGTTGTAAAATTTGGTGATAACTTAGATTTTCCAGTTTTTCTTAACAATGTTCATTCTCATAGTTATATCAATTTAATAACATTTAGTGTCCTAAACTGTCTGAACTATACATACCAAGTTGTTGACTGTGGATTCAAGTTTATAATAAACTAAGATAATGCATTATGAGAATATCTTTGTAATTCTTTGGTCTTTCATATCATTATCGTTCTCAAATAATTAATTCTAGTATTTCCATTTTCAAGGTCTATTGGAAGAATCATTTCTAATTTTAAGCATAAAAAAATATCCACGTTGAAGAAAGGAGCACTGCATGAAAGAAGCTTTTACTTACTGTAAAAAGATCCTGCATCAATGGGCTCAAGTATGTTCCTAAATTATGCCCCTTCATTTATTGTTCACAGTGAGGAAACCAAAAAACAATTGAGATAATTCTCCTTTCTCATATTTTCTTGCATAACAGCTCATACCAGGGGCTCATCAATGACCATTTTATATCTAAGCCAAGGAAGGGACATTGTGAAACAGTTTTCTTCTTTGAATCTGAAATGGACAGAATTGAGCATAGAAAGTATAATCTCTGGGTGCACGCTTTGTCCAGAAGATATATACAATCATGTGATGGTTAAAGTAGAAACTTAATGCTGTGTTTATTATATTCCGCCTGTGTTTCTTTACATCTTGAGAAACTAAAGTTCCCTTACTTAACTATAAGAATACATGAAAACAGATTCAGCGAAGAACCAGCTCATTTAAGGCACAAACAATTGAATGAAAATGCAAAAGTTGGTAAGTAGCAGTCTCAACATTAAATACTCCAAAAGCTTGTCATTCTTCATAACCTTTTGCTAAGATATAAACTTTCTTGTCTGTGTCCTCAAATAGTTTCCACAAGAATATTGGCAAAGAGGAGGAAATCTGAAACGTCACTATTCTATAAAAGAAGAACTTCGAAGCCAAATGTTGGTTATGTATCAAAAACTTTGAAAATTTGAAACCAGATTACAATTATTTTTTCCATATTTTAATGCCTCCTAATATGCTTGTAAGTTATGCCTCAGGATGCAGCACAACGACTCTTCCCTTTGAGACGCACAAGTGAAAAAATGGATATTAGTATAGCATCCACTACTGGTTGGATTTCAAAAATTTTATAGTGCACAAGTTCTTTTCTCCTTCGAAACTTTTCTATTTACCTTTCTTTCTCTTTTTTATGAAATCTCGCAAAAATCATAAGTTAACGGCTAAGCTATCCATTATTCATACATTAGGTTGGACACCTAATGACGTGGCATATTTAGTATACAGTTTGACATACCCTTTCTCATCAGATGAAATAAAACAAATTAAAAATTTGAAAACTGCACGCAAATTCTTGTGGAGATTAATAGTTATTGGTATAAGAACTAGTAGGAAATAAAAGTTATCACAGGATGTTGTGGGTATGTAACGTATCAAACTAGACACTAAAAGAAAACCACCAACTGCAGGAAAAGAACAAAGAAGCAAGATGATAATGTTTTCAATTTGCCACACTATTACTTGTGTACTTGTTTTTATCTTGTACGCGGAAATTATAGCTGTGAATTTTGATATTGCAGACTTTCAAAGCGATAATTTAGATACTTGCAACTCACTGGTTTATAACGAAGAGTTTTGGAAAAGTTATTCATCAGAAAACTGCGGTGAATTAAAAGAGAAATTTAAATATGTGAACAAGTACACTTTCCCTTCTAAGAGGCAAGATAGAACAGATTTCTTATTCTTTTCTGAGTACGCACCGAAAGAATTTGGCCGGGAAACAGCAAAGAAGATTGAAAACTTAAAATTTACGGATTGTAAAGGTTACATCGAAGAATATGAGTTTGTATTGCGGGAATATTATTCTAAAATATTATCTTCAAACTTTACTGGTAAACTAACTGCCTCTGATGACGTTTTATTTTCAAAGTTATCTTTAGTTGAAATTGTTGAATCTTCTCAATGCACTAATCAGCTTTTAGAAAACGATTCCTGCGTTAATTTATTTACATTCGCATCTTTAAACTCTTCTCTGCTTATCCGTAACAACATTTCAGAAAATTTCGTCTTTGATGAAGAAAACTCGATGAACGTATTAAAAGAAACGTGTGAGAAACAAAATAACTTGGAGTTTGTCAAGCCGCTGCGAATAATTGAGAGATACGCAATCTTTTATTTAGTGATTATGGGCGCTTGCATTCTGTTTGTGATGCCAATTTCCATTTATGCTTACATCTTCTCCAATGAAGAACGTCAAGAACTATGTTTGAGTTCAGATTTTATATTTGCCTTTGTGCTTTATCCAATCATTTACCTTCCATTTATCCTGACATACAGATATAAACTATTTGGTGCAGCTATTGAAATAGAAAAGTTTAACTCTGCAAATCATTTAATTAATATTTCACTTGATAAAAGAGCTATTGATATACGCCTCAACTTTTCGCGTATGATGTTGTTCTATATTGTATCAGTCTTGGTAGGTATTGTAAGCATTGGAATTCCTGCAAGTCTTGGTTTCTATAATTTGGAAAATTTCACATTTTTAAGTTTTTTTTCAGGACGGGCAAATTATTTGCTTGATGAAGCTAATGAGAAAGTTATTGAAGAAAGCAAAGTAAATATCAAGAGAGAAATCAAAGTTGTAGTAAGAACAATAATCATAGTTCCAGTACTTGTATATGCAACACACTTCTTTGCTGAATTAATGTTTTAATCGTTTCGACGAGTAGAACATTTTTCCATTCCAGTTCATACCAAATGATTATCTAAGAGCTTTGTTCTTTTGTGCCAATAAAAAATAAATTCTTTAGGAACAGTATTTTCCTCTTTCTATTTGCTCGAAAGTCAGTAATTATTAAGACAAAAAATACATAATAATAATATTTAAGAGACAAGTTCGACCTGAATTCTTCAACTGTGTATTAAAAAAATTCTTCATATAATCTTCATTCTTCTAGATAATCGATAAATTAAGTGCAAAAAAAAGATCAAATACAACTTAGGATAGTTAATAATTGGTGATGGCCATAGGTCTATAAGAAACTACATTGCACACAAAGTAGATAAATACTTTTTTTTTTATTGAGTATTTGATATACAAGGAAAAATAATCGAAGTATACCTTCTGACTGCAAATGAATACAGTTTTTGATATTCTATTTCCTTATTATTTTTAATTATGTATTAATTTAGTTTTTATAGCCCTTGAACTTCAGTGAATTGAGACGGAAAGTGTAACTGACTGCCATACCAGCGTCTTGGATGATGAAATTAAAATACTTGAGGAAAAAAAGTTTCCAGAAAAAAACTGTGCATTTAAAACAGTAAGAAACTTTATTCAATAACGCATTTCTAAATTGATTAGATTTTCCGTGAAACTCTGGAAACAGGAATTTGGATTATATTCAATACAAAATTAATAGTTCACACATTTTTAAAACTATATTAAAGAATATATATTCTTACTGGTAGAGTTATCTCTTAAATTTTTAGTTAAATTCTTTTTATTAAGACAACTTCTGTTGATGAAACTTTCATTACTAAAGGAAGTTTAAAGATAAATATATATTAAACTCACGTCAAACTACTACCAAATAGCATAAATAATATCCTTGTATTACATAATTCATTATTCTTTGCTCAAACTAATCATCGTTTATTTGCAGTGATATTTCCCAAATTAATATAGATGAACACAATGCAATAAACTTACTAGAAATATAGCATATAGAAATTAACACAGTATAACTTTTACCAATATAGTTCCAATCATAAAGAGATATGAAATTTTCTGCAATATTTTAATGTATGTCTCTTTCTTAGATACATTTTCTGTAGGTAGAATTTGTTACGGGCAAATGAAGCATAAATACAGGTGCTATCATCTTAAAGATTTCAATTTCACATTTACTATCTGTCAAAGTAATTTTCTTCTTTTAGTCTTTGCACAACTTTATAATTTAGTAGATGCAAATGTTGAAGTAAATATAATCAGCTCATTACGTCGGCTAATTTGATTATCTTCCTATGAAAAGAAAATTATTGTTCACTCTCACCATGCAAGGTTATATTATTGTAGCTATTAGTTTAATTTACTCTTATTGAATTCTTATTGCGCTCAAGTATTTTTCGAACCTACTCAAAAAAGCTCGAAAATACCAAAATTTATTGCATTACACAGAATAATTGTATGGGATATGTATTCAGCAAACTGTGAAAAAAAAACAATGGCAGATATAAGAAGTGGAGTTTGTGGTGGATTATTTGATAATGTACTCCTTCGTTTATGAAGATATTTCATATGTCGTTATACAACAGTTTCCTGTATCAGAACTCATCACAAAATACCAATGAGATGAACTAGAATACGGTTAATGCTTATACATAGTATATGCAACTTATTTCATGTTCCTGTTCTTCCTTAATGTACAAGCATCAAAGAAAATTCAAGACAATTCACTAGGAAACTTAGAGTAAGTTTAGATTCATCATCTCTTTCTTCATACATCTGGCTTCTTCAGATATGTACAATTCACTTGCAATATCTTTTTGACTCTGGTCTGCAGTTACCTTGTCATTAGCAGTTGTATCTAATGTCATTCTGCTCAATATTTTCTTTCCATAATTTTCGACCTTATCTAAACATTTCATCACCTCAATAACTGTAGTAGAAGGAATTATTATATTTTGTTTTCCTACGCTATCAATTAAAGCCAAGAACCCTCTCTTACCATAAAACCAAGTATCTGTTCCCAATTTTTTTTCATATGGTTCTAAGCTTTTTACAATTCTTGAAATTCCAAACTCAAAATTTCCTTTTGAACAGTATAAGGTACCAATTACAAGATTAACTATGCAAAGATGAAAGCTCTGCCCCGTTTTCTCTGCTTCTTCTTCTTCTAGTTCTAATTTCTTCATTAGTTCCTCTGCCTTCTCATTCTGACTGGTCATTATATAAGCAACACATAGGTTTGCAAGAACTATCGCTGTAATATTTAGTAGCCCATTCTGGGCTCTCGCTTCATCTTTCCTTTCGTCTATTTCTGATTCATTAAGTGAGTTAAAACTTCCTGCAGAAAATCCAAAGTTTTCCATCATTGAGGTGCCTTCTTTCGCCTCTCTCTGCAACATTGATTTTTCCCAGACTTCACTCACAATCTCTTCATAATACTTTATGCAATCTCGATAGCTACTCTCTTTCATAAAGAATGAATGTGCAAAATTTACTCGCCATGAAGAATTTTCCCTGCAAAATTCACCTGCCTTCTGCAAAATTCCTTGCACCACTTCAAATGAACTCTGTGACCAGTGAGCTTGGGCGACCTGCATCAATGATGGAACAAACATATCCATTTCCTCTTCATAGCTCTTCAAATAAACCTTCAATTTGTCGGAAGCAACAATTTGTTGAAGTTGATCTCTCTCTGAGAATGATCTAAGAGCTTTAATTTCATTTAAGTACTTTCTGAGATTTGTTTCACTCTGGCTTAAAAGCTCAGCTACAATTTGATACCCTTCTTCCACAGTTGTATTCTCTCCATTCAACAAGATTATCCCCTTCAAGAACTTCTTCCGTTTTTCAGATCCTGTTTCGCTCACTATAACAGATGCCGAGAAATTTCGTTGGATGGCTTCCTTTTCAGCAAATAGGTCAGCTGCCAAATTAAAATACCCAAACTTGCAATAGATTATTGCGAGATTAACTTCAGTTTCTGGTGGAGAAGGCGGGTTTTCCAGAAGAAAGCATAACTTTCGGATTGATTTATTGAAGTCTCCTTGAAAGTTACTCCCCAAAGCCAACAGTGCCGAGTTATGGAGTGTTACAGGGTCTAATTCTGATTCATCTCTAGAAGGCATCTCCTCCATTGCTCTCTTGGCTTCTTTAAAATACATCTCTTTTTCTCGTTCATTGGCACATGAAGTAGAAGTACTTCTGGAATAGGATATGGCAAAGAGAAGATTGTAAACTTCAATTAATAAGGAATTCTTTAACTTTTGAGAATTTCCTACTTTTATGCCACTCTCGTCCTCGTCTTTCCTCATTAATCCAGGATAAAGTCTTTGTGACAAACTCAGCACATTAAGCAAATTTTTTTGGGCAGCTGGGTAATCTTTGTTCTTATATTCACAGAGTGCTACATTATATAATACAGGCAAAACACTTTCATCGTACTCTTCTGGTGACCTAAACATCTTCAAGGCATTTTCAAAACTGGCTTTAGCCTGGGAAAACTCGTTTTGCTTCATGAGCACGCATCCATTGAACGTCAAGTTATCAAAGTCAAAATCAACAACGGCTGAAGAATTTGTTTTGCTTTCTGTTGAACCTGTTTCCTTTGTACTCAGGGCTTTATTACACTTCTTGTAATTCCCCATTTCATAGTAGATAGAAGCCAATAACGTTTGAATCTTCTTTTCTATCGCATGATATTCAAGTGCAACCTTCTTATTATTCAGACTCTCAGATTTTGTACAGATAGATTTTAGTTTTTGACAAGTTCGCAAACTTTCTTCAAAAAATCCTGATTTGAATAAACTTTGTGCGTGATATAACTTATAGGAAACTTCTTCTGGGAATAATCTGCTCAATTCGGAGTAGCAGTCCACCGCCGAAGGGAAATCTTGACTCAAGTAATAGCTATATCCAAGCAAGGACAACAAGGCCCGCGAATGACCAAAACTCTCCTGAAAGGGAAGCAATGTTTGTATTGCTTCTTCGTAATTTTCCTCATACAAAAAACCATATACTTTTTCTGTCAATCCTTCTACTTCCATTTTCCTTAACGGATATAATTCTTCTACACAACAACCATAATTTGACCGTTTATACAATTATACTTAATATGTTAATTTTGAAGAATATTTTAGTAGCCAAAACTTACTAACTAGAATAAAACCAAAGTTTGTTCAAGAAGAAACCCGTTTATCGGGAATATTTGAAGCAATAATTGTAATCTGGCTTCTTTTTTTTCTTCATAATATATTAGATACAAATATCTATATCCTGATTCTTTATTTTGTTGGCCATAACTTCCTGGATACCTTTTGCTGTTGAATGCATCTTAGAATATCTGACGTATGAACTTTTTCTCCATGTATCGAGATAATGGTATATCGGTAGATATTTTGTATGTAATCTGATTGGTTGTACGAATTTTTTTGTCGAATCGATGAGAGTTAATATTTAAGATAATTCAACAGTTTGAAGTATAGTCAAAAACAAGAGTACGGAAAGACGAATAATTCAAGTAGAAAGAACGTAGACAGCAGAAGAAAAGGGTTCGAAAATGAAGCTGGGAGGAAAACACAAGCGGGAAGAGAATAAAAAGAGATATAGGGAGAAAAATAGAAAGAGGTTAGAAATGGAGAAACAAGCTACTAGAGAGGAGAAGGCTGCGAATGTTTGTACGAGTGAAGAAAAGCTGTCTGAAGCAGAATCCCTCGTCGGTGGAGGAAAGAATTTTCTGACAGGGAAAATGGGTTTGACAAAGCCATCCACAAGTGTAGAGGGAGTGGTGAGAGAAGAATTGTTGCCACTCGACCAGAATCATAAGAATCAGGTTCGAAGTGTTGAGTTAAATGAAGCTGATCAGATCTCTGGCGAAGCCTCTGTTCTTACTGCTCAGAGAAAAATTACAGATGAAATACCATGAAGTAAAGAGGAAGAGGCTACAAATCTTAGCACTGGCGTCGAGTCTGTTTTATGGCGCCGGGGATGATAACTTTGAGTGGTAATACCAATGGAAGTGATAATGTTAGGGTGACCTTGCGAAATTCAAAGAGAAATTAGCCGGAGTTAGTGAACAAGAGATACGAGTTAGATGGAGATGAGCCGAGAAAAGAGAAGCACCGTGTCGGAACTTTGCAACTGGGCGTGAGAAGCAGTGCATAATAAAATACTCATGCAAAGGAGGTTACTGGCATCAAGGTGATGAAATAAACTTTCCGCCCATGGACGCAGCTTAACCAACTGTACAGATCTCATGCTACTATGAGAAAGCCAGTTTACGTGAAAATTCAGAAAACCTGGAGATTGCAGATAGAAGCTGGTCTTCCCAGCACCAGTCAGTTGGTGGCCTCCATATCAAAGAAAGCGGGTTCTCTAGTGTATCAATGCGAAGTTTTTTATTTAAAGTATTTCATAAGTAGTTATATAAATATGATTGGGTAGATGATATAGGATGATTGGGTGAATATTATGGCAGGATAGGCCATAGTCGGAATCAATTAAGTAAAAGAACCAACAAAAAAGAGAATAAAAAGACAATAACACAAGAGCATAAAGGAACCCAGTGAAAGTAAACAAAAGGCTGAAACAAGCAGAGATATTGATCTATCGGGACCTGAGGAACATCTTTAATGGCGCTAAGGACTGCGTAAACAGAAGAATAATACCTGTGGTGTTCCCCTAGCCAGCCCGATATTGCGCCGCCTCAAGGTAGAGCGACATCTGACATAGCCAAACTAAGCTCAATTTCGTACGCTCAGGAAATGGTGGCCAAAGTTTCAAAGCAACTTGAGAGCCTAAGCACCATGTTGGCGGAAATGGCAAACGAGCAAAGAAAGCAGGAAGTGCCATCACCGCTACAAATTTGGTGCATTGTGGGGCTGAAATTTAAGAGGTTAAAGTCAAAAAACGTCGAAGAAGTTAGGGAACTCATGGAAATATACGACGCCTGTTCCTCTCTCATTTAAAACATGCAACCAAACATGTGTCTCTGTTTAGACGCTAAACTGAAGCGAGAACTTAGTGGCGATGGCGTCGCAAAAGAAGGACTCATAGATAGCGCGAGGAAGTACATTGATAACCATGACACTTCTGATGGTGAAGACACCTTACGCCTTATTCAGGAAGAGTTCAAATGGCCGGTATAAGAAATTTTTTCAAGCGCCTGAACTCCTACATGGGCGCAGCGAAGGGTCCTGTAAGTTAGAAGGACCTTAAGGAAAATAGCCAGCGATGCGACCTCTTGAAGTTCCTTAATGCGTTCCTGTCGAACAACTTGAGAATCATGGATGAACGCTTTAAGTTCAAACTAGAAATGGTGAATCCCCCATGGTTAAAGTCGTTAGATGCTTTCCACGGTAACATCAAGACTGTGTGCAATGTCTAGTGCAATCTGGGTCAGGTTGACATTACGCCGCCCAGTAGCTGAGACATTGAGCGAAAGAACGCCGGGGTCGGTAAAGAGGTGGCACCAAAAGAGTGTGTGCTAAGACGAAGGGAGAAGAGAAGAAAAAACTTGCAGTCCTCCGTAAACTCGGCTCCAGGGAAAGGAAGTATGCAGGACGAGAGTGCCACGAGTTTCAGCACCGCTGTGGACACTGGAGGCACAGCGAAAATTGCCGCCAGGGGCTACGGTAATCTAACATGCAGAAGATCTAGTCAGCAAAGGGGAGGACACAGCTTTGTTCCACTCTTAGCGGCGCCAAAGTTAGAGAAAAGTAAAAAGCAGCAGAAAACTTCAGGCAGAAGATTTGCAAGAACAACAAGCAATGGTGGGGTACCATGGCAAGAAAACGTGCCTGGGGGGGGGGGGTGGTTTAGTGGGTTCAGGTCCCACACGACGCAAGAAAGGGCTTTGGGTCAGTTATGTCTTCCTTGTAAGACACAAAGGGTTTCCAACCTCCGAGTAGCCCCCCCCAAAAAAAAAGGCAATGGTGGGGCGTGATGGGTTAGTAGTGAGTATTCCGCTAAAACTAATTTACATAAGCACGTTTAATCCTTAACCTGACAGTCACAAAAACAAAGTACATTTTAAAGAGCTATTTGTATAGAAAATATGTTTGCGTAAATCGATCAAACCCTTGACCACGAAGGAGAAAAGCTAATATCTGAGACTTCGCATAATCAGTTCATTATTCAACTTTCACTGAGTTCAATCTAACAAAATAAAAACACATTTCATTTCTCACCCTTGTAATAATACTAATTTCTCCAGATAAATATTTTGGTAAGTAAAGATTTACAATGACTTTTTTTCGAGCACCCGTAATTTTTAATCCACCTAAGCAACAACACTTCAGCAGTGAAAGGCTTCTACGTATGGTAACGAGTTCCGAGCAGCGTAGAATTTTACATCTTTAACAGAAGAATTCGAAGTGTATGATAATTGAATAGGTTCACCAGAAAAAATTGAAGAGTGTATGAAAAGAAAAATCCACTTCCAGTGAATCAATTGAGGTAAAAATCTTAATTTGAGCATTTGCAGTTTGAAACTGTCCAATTACAGCAGGTAAAAATAATTTTTCTACGTCTGTTTTATTGTATAGAGTTCTTTCAGCGAATCTCATAGTCATATTTCTATCTGTAGAAAGAAGCTCTTCAAACTTTTTGTTACTGGTCTTCAGATAAGCTAAGTAGTGAAGATCTGGATAATAACTTGAAATTGTTTTAGTTGAATACTAAAAGTAGAATCCTTCAATAACTGTACTAAGAATGTTCTTATTTCCTGGATCCACTCTTTCTCATGAGTAAGAACCATTTCTACTTGTTCCTAAAGAATCGTACTAAAAAAGATTTTCAACAGAAATGATACAAATACTTTGAATTTATATTCTTGGTGAAAGAGTCACAACTGGATCTTCAATTTTAAAATCTTTTCTCATAAATTCCGTCTTGAACAACAGAAAATATCTAGCTACGTATTGCAACCAACTGCATTGAAGTAAAATACCGACCATCAACCACAGCGATTTTATTATCGTTGCAAAATTCTGAATATTTCATAATAGTCAATCCTGGTCCTTGTTCTACTGCGCCTTCAAACATCACCTCTAGATTATCAGCTCATGCACAACCTCTATAACTATGTTGAACAAAATTCTAATGAGCAATTTCGTGTGAAATTGCATTAACAGCAAAAATGTCACCTGCTGGATAGGGTACCCCTGATACTGTAGTACTACTATAAATGTCACACAAGCTTGGATAACCACCTCTAAATAGCTCGGTTACTTTTAATCCTTGGAAAACACCATAATTAGAAGAAGTTATTCCACGTTATAGTAAAGATTTCACACCTGCATCAAAAAGAGATAGTGTGTTACTAAGATTCTTACTAATTCTTGATCTAGCCTCATAATGTTCTAAAATTGCAGAAGAAAAGATTCCAAGATCTTGGTTATCTACAAACTCAAAGAAAGCGCCAAATTCTCTTGCATAAATTCCATTTAGCCTTGAAAGCATAGTTGTCAAAGCAGAAAATACTGAATCACGAGTTGCTCCGTGATAATCAGAGTATTGTTGACTTGCAAGAAACGCGATCTTAAATATATATCCTGTTGTTGAAGATTGCATTTCTCTTTTTCTTCAGCAACTCTTGCAAACTCTTCAGCTAATTTATCAGCATCAAAACCTTCCAAGTCTCTTGACTTTGCTACTTTTTTCAATTCTTTGCTAAAAACTTCTTTATTAAATACAACTTTATCTTCCATATGATAGTGTCCATTGTCTATCATTTCTCCTCTTGCATTTTTTGTATTGTATAAAACATACTTTTTTGATCCACGTTCAGCAGAATCAATATAAAAATTTCTACTTTGTGAAGTTATTGTTGCTGAAAAACTATCAACTTGATCTTCAGCAGAGTTAAAAATAAGTTCAAGTTGTTGAATATCTCCAGAAGTAACTTCACCACAAGTTCCAGAATAAAAGTGAAGAGAAGGAAACTTTTCACTCAACACACTTGAAACTGCTCTATTCCCTTCAAATATCTTACAACTTAAACTCTCTTCCTCCGAAAGTGGAAGATTGATAGATCAAGTCCTACCCAAAATGAAAGGATGTCCAGAAAGATATGACTTCAATTTCAAGAAAGACTTTCCACTTATTCCATCTAAACATCTAATTCTTAATGTTATTGACTGTTCAATATCAAAACTCCATAAATTGAAATTTATCTCTAACAAATTCTTTGCGTTTAAGAGAACAGAAACAAGGGAAATAAATAACTTCAACGTGTTTTTTTAGCTCTACCAGGTCGCTGTATCTATAGTTATAGTTATTTCTAAACTTGAAGGTACTTCCAAAAATAAGCAATTGAGCAAATTCGTCTGAAAACTAACCCTGAAGTCCATTATATTCACTCTTAATGGGCTTTTGTGGACAAAAATAACAAAAAATATGCTACAATTCTTCAGTTTTGCAAAATAAAATAAAATATGATTGAAATAAAGTACCTTTTGACGGGAAGAATATTTTGCTTTCATATATATATCTGTATTTTCAAGCTAGTTTTCTTTTCTTTCTCAAATATTTTAGACAGAGTTCCCGCACAGCTAGCTTAAGAAATTGTGAAAGATAATAAGTTGAAAAATTAAAAATACAGTGGTAGAAGAATAATATTTACGTAGATTGTATTATTAGAACTACTAATGTTGCTTATTCAATATCTAAAGAGCAACTCCTCCAAAAATATAAAAGTATAAGAACTAAATATTACCAAGCTTTCACCGGAAGAAACAATGCAAAAAAAGAGTATTTACATATTAATATCTATTAAAAATACCAAGGCTTCATCAAAACTTGAAAATAAATTGTTATTATGCAGTGGTATTTTTCACCAGGATTTCTGTATTGAAATATGGGTGCTTGGGTAGATGATGTATTGAAAATTGATCTCGAGATGACACATGTGGTACACATTGTTTCAATGAAGAATGTGGTTATGATTCTGGAGATTGTGAAGGAATTCCTGATATTCTTTCTTTTAGCAAAGGGGTATGTAAAACCTGGAAGTATATTTTTGTTGTATTGATATTAGAATAAGAAATAAGTATTGTGATGAAACTTATAATACTGAGGCTTTTGAATTTGACACGAAATAATGTGAACAAGGTATTTTTAACTTCTGAGATTGTGACCCTAGATATATAAAGAAACGTATTTGTGATCCTATATTTGATAGAGAAGAATATAATTTTGACAGAGAAGCTTGCGATGATAGCTCTTCATTATGCAAGTTAGAAGACCCAACTGCCTGTAGGACAAAAGATTGTGCACTGAATAGTGTAAGTGATGGATTCTGTGACCAGCTTCGGTACAATGATGAATGTGAAATTTCCGAAAATTACTGTGGATTTTTCCAATGGACTTTTAAATAATCCATATCCTATGAAATATTTAAAAGATTTTATTGTGGTTTTACTTGTAATATTGGCGATTGTAAGTTTAATATTGAAGACTATTGATCAAAGAATATATCTACAGACTTGCCAAAAATTAAACCTAAATAAATATTTCTTTTCTTGGAAAGTAGCGTTGATAAGTTTTAAACTTAGATTACTCTGGAAATCCCTCTTTTAATTTTATGGTGTTTTTTAAACTAAAGACAGCTGAAGGGATAAAAATGGTACTTTTCTTTACAGCAAACTAGTTTTCTTTAATCTAGAAACTTGAAAAAACACTGAAAAATATACAAAAAAAAACATGAAATGCAACCTTAAACAAAAATAACAAGAGTTTTTAGTATTGATATTTATTCTTATTTTTATTCTTAATTCTTGCATTAGTTATACTTCTATATAAGTAGCACTATTCTTAACAAAGGTCAATACATTTTAGGTAAGCTGACTTATTGACGTAATAAAAATTACTTCTTGTAAAAGAGTTTCTCGAATTTAATAATATGTATATTATGAATCCCGATAAGTAAATACTTTATACTCACTGCACGTCTCTTAAGCTAATGGTTTGAATCTTAAGCCAGCATTGATAAAGAACCTTAGTCAACGAAGAAATAAACTGCAAATAAAAAAGAAACTCTAGAGCAAGTTTCTTGAAAAATTAATGCTAAAATAAAAAAGTTTCCCCATTTATACATTCTTAGTAACTTTCAACCTATATACTTATGTGAACCTCATAACAGCAGCGATTTAAGGAATATGTTGTATTACCAAGACATTTTTTCATTTAAGTAAACCTTTCTCAAACTATACAATAAGATACTATACATCCAGACAGACTTATAGTGTAAATATATAGAAAAATAATACCAAGACTTCAAACTAATAAAAGGTTTCTGCGTCCTTATGTCTCCATTGATAGCAATGGGATATATATATATATATATATATAGGGAAAATGGACCTCCTCTCATCACAGACTCATGTATAATTTATAAATGGGGGAATATTACAATACTAACAAGAGAATTCCAGAGTTCTCTCAGAATGTTCTAAATGGTTAATTAATACAAAATACTAATCCAACATAAGAATATTGTACATGAATTGCAAATACGAAACTCTTAATAATAGGTTTACACAGTATTCTAGCAAATTGGCGGGTTTTAGACACTTCTTCGCAAGTTGTGTTCACAAGATCAGTGGGATATTTGGGTGAGCAAAAAGTATATATCACACTATTATGGCTCTGTTATACTGAAGCAATATCAATTTACAATATTTGTTGTAAATAAAAAAACAAAACGAAAAATACCACACAAGTAGTAGAAACTAAGAAATATCTTTCTCTCTCTATATATATATGGATTCAGGTTGTTCCTCAAAGAAAAATGGTAGCTTAATAGTATTATATATTTAGGAAAATTAATCTATTTGGACGAAGCAGTGTTATAAAAGCTGAAGCTAAGAATTGTTAAATGATATTGTCTACAATCGGTTAAGTATTTGGAAAGTTATTAGATTCCAGTATCCAAATCCAGGAGAATGAACATCATAAAATTCATCAAAGGGGGATAAGAATTTCCTTAAATCAGACAATTGGTTTCATCAACAACTGTCAATACCTGTACAAAAAATACAGCTAAGAATAGGTAGAATGAAACTCAGAAAATCTTTTAACCATCAGATATAAGATCAGTTGCTAGAATCCTAACCATTCTCTTAATTATGCTGCTAGAAAGGAAGCGAGGAATATATTATTAACTCCGACTGCATCTTATTTCAATACATGGGTATTAAATTCATTGTAAAGTAGTTAATGACAAACATTCACTCAAAAACCTTAATCTAGAAGACATAATAAACAAATTTAAGGTTCCATCTAATATATTCAATACCATACAATTGAAGTAATCAATAGAGTACTTTCCGTTACAAGAAATAGAAATGAATGATTTCCATGAGTTATCGTCTTATATGTAAATATCAATCGAAATAATTCCCCACGAATATCATACAAATATTTCTATATTCATCCAAATTCTAAAAAATAGATTCAGTTCAAATATGAAGGAATCCAAGGCTAACGTAGCACAAAATTGAGAATAATAATCTTTTAAAGCAAAATTAATATTTTGATATTGCCAAAGGAGGCTATTAGAGTATTATTGTACACCATAGAAAAGATAAACTCTAAGTTATTATTCAACTAAATTTAGGAAACAAATATCTAAGTATGAGACAATAAATCTTAATTTACCTTGAGATTTATGTATTAATTTATGAACAGTTATATAACTAGATATTAAAAAGTAAAAAAATCTTGTTTTGGGGAAATTTCAAACATTTTGCTGGGTGGATCGGTAACTATGGAATTAACATAGGTCTTGAAATCCTCATCATTGAGAAAAAGCCTTGAAATATTAGAGAAGAGAAAGAAGAGCGTAGCTTTAATTCTTTTCCTTGGTGATATTATTTTTGGCTAAGAATATGAAAATTTACGTAATTCAATAAAATATAAATTAAGGACTAGTTAATAACCAAAGGTACCAAAATAAGGACGAAATATATAGTGTTAAGCTCAAAGATATTATATATTACATAGATGTTGCAGCTAAGAACAATACATATATACATATATCGATACCCTAGGACTCATCTACGATATCAAAACTATAAAACAAAATTGAACCAGGATACATATGATTATTACTTTAAAATGCAACAAAGTACTACATACTTACGGATTTTATCAAAGCCTAGTACGATCGCTCTCATATATTGTAGTTATATGCAAATCATACCTAATGTTGACATTAAATCTCTCGTTTAATTTTGTCTCAGCAAACGAAATCGAATAAGTTAGATATGCAATTGGTGTTAAAACATACTTACTAAATATCAAAACATGGTCAAAGATACACAAAAAATGAATAGAAACCAATCTTGGAACTAGTCATAGCTGCTATTTGGAGTGAAGTTAGTTCAACAAGTAAAGTTTTGATGGTTTGTACTGTTCAATGGAGAATATTCTTTATCATTGAAATTAAAAAAATGATTCTATTATGAAAGCTGTGAAAAGTGGGTTGTAAGGTGGCCTTAGTACTTAGCAATTAACGATGAATCTAAAAAAGTTCAGAGAAAACATTAAGAGAGAGATCAATATAGATAGCCATGAAACACAAAGTCACTTCTAGGAAAAACCTAGGATACCAAACGAATATATGTGTTATGGAAGTATTTTCAGTGAAGAAATATACCAAGAGATAATGTATGGAGTCTAGAATATATTTTTCGACCACAGAATTCGACGGAGATCAACTTCAAAATAAAAGTACAGGAATGTTACTAATAACCATAAGAAGTAAAGCAAAATACCAATAGACATTGCAATGGTCACAACCTTAAAATTAGATGGATAAACAAGGCAAAATCTTATAAAACACTACGTAAGATATTAATGCCCTATATGAACCTGGTATATAGTAGTTTGTTCAAAAACCTTAAGTAATTGAGAAAAATATGATTAAAGACTAGAAAACTTCAAAGGAAATAGATAAACAAGAGAAAAAAATCAAAAGAGTCAAGGTATGCATTATTTTATTTAAGTGTTAGGAAACTATTGATGAGAATATCCAAAAGTCAGAAAATGTGTTGGATATTAGGACTAGTCCAGCTGAACAAAGCTTTGGCTCTTATTACATGAAACAATAATTAAATATGATATGGTTATACTATAAATAAAAATATTATTTAAGCTACAAAAAACTTTAAGGATTGGTAACCCCTATTTTAACCTAAGAATATAGCTTAGTTGTAATATAAATATATATAATGTTCAGAATTTGTACATATCTCCTTAGAAATCTATGTTTGAGATAATCATAAGTACTTCAACTGGATTTAGAAAATAAAAGTAAGATATTGGTTAATAGTGGCTAAAACACTGGATTATGTTGGGTTTATGTTCTACTTAACGCCTTTTTTTATTAAAGTGAGCTAAGAAAGTGTTGAACATTTATGTCATCAACATTGCCTAGACTATGTATTCTTGGCATAGATACTCGTCCCAAGTAGGGCCTTTCGACTCCGTATACATTTTTGGACTCCTTCAAAAAACACAGGAATATATGCAAAACAGTACTAGCATAAAATCTTAGGGGTTATGCCTCTACGGTACATTATTTGAAGTGCATTATTCCAGCAGTTCACAAAACAAACAAGTAATCTTCAATATTTTTATTTTAAGTTTTCAGTGCAGATGTACCCAAGGCGGCTCGAATTCTGACGGAAATGAACTTCACTGAGAGGGTTATTTCATTCTTATTATACCCACATGATTAGTTACCTTGTTAACCATGGCTATGGTCATTTGCACACCACAAATGAAAGCGAGAAAAGAAAACCGAATAGGTAAGTTATCTAGCAATAACTAAAGTCTTATGAACTTAACTCATATTTAATCCTAGCGACTCTCCAAATATTGTTATTTAATTAGTTTAATGTAAATGATACTGTTTTATGACATATTGGGGACAGTTAATTTGTGGAATAATAAGAGAGTTGTTGAATAAAGTATTGGGGGGGGGGGGGTATTTGGGAATTGGGGTTATCAGCTGGCTTATGCTCTGAGTTAGAAAGACGTCGGGATCTGTTGTCTTATCAACAAGCATTGTAACTGTAATAATTGACTTTTTATTGGTATTGAGGGACCTTAATAACATATATACATATATATATATGATATTATTAAAACATATTATCGTGGCTCACAGTGCAAATTCGGAAAGAAAATGGCCACGGGTTTGTAACTGTATATGATATACTCAATCCCTTTCAAACAGGTCCTGGATGGCTTTGCATACATAATTAATTGTATGAATCCATTATGTGGATATCTTATTCTGCGATCAATGGCCTCAATGAAATAAAGTTTTATCAGTTGGAATTTATAATTAAGTTCTACTGAACTTTTAACAGCAAATCTATATGATCTTTTTTGCAAAAATTAATTTTCAAATTAATTATTTCCAAAAGCATTCAATTAGTACCATATGATCAGCAAAGAAGAACTTAATAAAAAATCAAGTTGTGAAGGTGTTTCTTGATAAAAAGACTCAAGTAACTTTGAATAAATTATGATATTTTTCAACCGATATCTTGGGTAAATGTTGTTGTTTTTCTTGAATTAGCAAGTGGTAATCAACATCGAATTTGTATCTATCCGAAAGACACATTGCTCTTAGAAGGAAAAAATCTATACCTTTTCCTATCCTTCTACTTGGATAAATTCTAGATAACTATATCGGGTATTTTCAGATTAAAATTGTATCTTCTTATCTTAAAAATAATATTTTCTTTGTAATCATAATGATGCATAGAAAAATTAAACAGCAGGAATAAACTTTATGATTTCGACGAAGTGTTCTTTTTTATTAAGGTGTTTTTGGTAGTTTGGAGGCTGGTAAGTATTATTTCATATATTTTTACGTATATTCTATGATAGTATATGACGTTACTTAAGCCAAACTCACTAATGTTTTTTACCTGTAATTAGAGTTTTGGGTTAAACAGCATACATACTAGCGTACAATCCACAAATCACGTATGTTTATAGCTTGGATGTTGATAAAAAGTAAAAACAGTGGAGTCATTAATTTGATGGCTATATTTGACCAGTAGAGTTTAAATTCAAAGAAACTCAGGTCTTTCATACAGTTTATGAGAAAAGGGTGTAATACCTATGCTTTGTTTCAAATGACTGTGGCTGAAAGGATATTCCTTTACCAGAGGATGGTACATCAAGTGCCATGAATGGTTATGATAAGGGAAAACTTAAGGGTATTGTTAAGTGAATAGTATACAAAATCATTTAGTCGAGCAATCTTAAAATTCAAATTTACCATATCAAGAATCCTTTAGTTCCAATAAAAGCAATCAATGTTTTATTCAAATTAAAAAATTTTATTTTTACCAAGATGAAGTTATTGTAGATTTGACGTGAAAGTAGGGTTTAAGACTTCTATATAGAATATTAGTTATCGTAGTGTGATGTTTCACGCCAACGATTGTATCATCTTACTTTGGTGAAATAATTGTCACTATAGTTTATCCCAGCAATAGTATATTTTATGGAGTAAAAAGATTTCATAATGTGTACTTATCCTGGAATTAAGAGAAATAAATCTATCTTCATAATCAATTCAAACCTTTCGAATATACTACTGAGTTGCATATGATGCTTAACTTATTAATAAGCGAGATTATTTCTTCGTCAAATGTGGATCAAATCACTGTCATAAGGCAATTTATATATTATCTCTAATTCATGTATTATGAGAGCATCACAAAGCTATCTTATTTCATACCAATAAACCCATAGGAACCTGGACTTACAGCTAAGGACAATAGTGTCTATGATGGCATATTTGGGGAATGTGACAGATAAGCACTACATATCATAGTTGTATTAAAATAAATCTTCTCGCAAGCAAAAACTTATTGTAAGTGATTCTATTTTTTTACTAATGTTGGATACAGATTTATCTAGATTACTTTATTGTTGAATAGATTATCAAGAGACAATCAGTAAGAGGTAATAGTCGTCACAATCAGTTGTGGAATAGGATGATAACATTATAGAAAACTATTTAGTTTGATAATTTGCTGAATGAGAATTCGACTCTCTCTGTTGTTATACTATATAAGTATATCTCTGGTGAATCTGATATTTGCTCGACTATATGTATATTTTATCTCCGGGAAAGATAGGTTATACTGAGGAATATTGAAGCGAACAAGCAGAAACTTGAATATAAAGGGATATGCTTGCCAATAGTTGGTACTTGCAAATTATACATTAGCGGGACAGCTCCGGAAATACATGAATTGAAACTCTAGAAGATTGAATTCATGAAGCTTTTAAGGCCATGGTGTGTTATGAATCGAAGAGGAGGGTCGTGTACTATAATATCAGCAAGTGCAGCTGGTGGAAAGTAAGCCCCAACTTAAAGAAGAATTACGGATAATAAATTTATTTTCATTCTGGCTCAGTTCACTAAAAAGATGTTTAAAACCCTTAGTCACATTGCACAATACTTAATTCGCTTGGACAGTCAGTTACCTGTTAATCTTTAAAAGCAACATTTCAAAAAATGACCAAAAAATATAAAAGGTAAATTATTAATTAACATAAGTACCAAAAAATATTAATAAATCCATTTCAACTTCTAACTATGGTTAATATCTATCGGCAATAGGAAACATGTCCATTTCTTGCTTTATTCAAATAATACTGTTTTGATAAAGAAAATATAGGCTTCTCATGAAATAAAATTCATCTTCAGCCTCAAAGACTCGTAATATTTATATTTACTTAATGTGTGGAAATACTTTGGAAATTTTCAAAGCAACCGGTCCTATAAGCCATAATCTTTTTCTTTAAGAGGTTATGTTCGAGTAAAGTATTACAGATTAGTATGCCCGCTAATAGGATTTAAGAGTATAAACTCTAATATTAAATTATTTACTTTAGAATATCTACTGGGAGCCTTGCGCCAGGTGTATAATCATTTTTAGCTACTTGATCTTTAATACTTATATCTTAATAATCTAAGTATATTCATTTGCTGTTCTTAAGCCTTTCCGGGAAGATGTTATACATCCTACTTACTGGGAAATTTAAGTCTTAAGTACAAAGAATAGAAATATCAAGAATAACTACAATAGACGATAAATTCTTCAAGAGACAAGCCATAAAATAATCAAGGCGGGAATAATTGATACTATTTAAATTTGGGGTCTATAATTATGATATAATTGTACCTAAGACCCTTTTCAGTTGTTGAGATTGCTAGAGTGTTCAGGTCAAGGAAGTCAAGTCTTAAAATAACTGAAATGTTAAATTTTATCTATAGAACTAAGATTCAATATAACTAGTGTTCTTTACTGTTCAAACTAAAGAATACTTATATTCTAATCGCAAAGGACCATGCTGCTCTATGAAAAATACCCATTAGGAGAAGTAAATTAAATATTTGGTTAAAAATTTCTATACCTTGGGCGAATTAAGCAATCAGACAATACTATTACTGTCATTAAAGATTACAAGTTGCCTAAGATTTGGCAGTTATACTTCATTTGGTAAGCAGGTTACTTTAGATGAAAAGACCTATACCTATCATGAAGTGCCACATGTCTGGGATCAGTTTAAGTGAACTCCAAGTAGCAAATCAAAAGCATTTCCCTTTATTGTTAGCAAAGTTGTACTAATATATTGTTTCTATGCGCCAGATGCTGGGGTTTGGGAAATAAACAAAGAATCATGTTATCTGACATTGAAGAGATGCCTTGACTGTGCAAACCACTAACTGCAATAGCTAAAACTAAGGGTGTAAGAAATCCTGAAAAAACCATCCAACCATTATGTTTTGAAATCTTGGCACTTCGATAAGCAGGTAAGGTGAAGTGGTGGCTAAGTTCAGCTAAATTTGGAAACTGAATCTATAACTGGTCTGGAACTTTGGATGAGAATACAAAAGAGTTAAAATTAAATATTCATAGATAGTAGGGAGTACACCAAAGGATACTCTCATTGAACACGTTATGCCAAGGTTAATAGTAATAGTACTCCATACTATCTCGATAGTTGTGTTGTCAGTTTTCTTTCGGAAACGAGGTTAATTTAATGAAAAATTATCTAATAACTTGAGAGTGTTACATTTAACTTAATCGACTGACGGTCTACAACAGGTAGAGAATAAACATCATTCAGTGTATAGGAAAAGTAAAACTAAAGCAGAATTTTTCCAAAGGAATTTAAAGCGCAAAAATTAGGAAACAGTGGATCAAGTACATATATGGCTGAATGAATGCTCAATTTATTGCTGGTACAGCATTATGGAATTAAAGTATTTGAGTATCTGAATAACAACAGTTGTTTCAAATACGACCTTTATAAAAATTTTCGCTAAGTATCAATACGGCTGTCATATAATTCACAAAATTCGGCAAAATGTTATTTCACTATGAACAATTTGAGACCGCATAATGCACACTTAGTTTCTTTTGTTTCATACAGGCAATATTGGTCAGCAGGTTTTTCAACGTTCTTTGAAAAAAAATCCCAGTTACCACCTATAAATACTAGAAACCCATAAACTCTTACCCTGTCTCAGAAAACCTAATATCTTAGATTTACTCCATAAAAGCAAATATTTTTGCTTTAGCACTTTGGGATTTACTCCAAGCTCATATGTATAATTTGGATTATGTAAATTAACTAACTCTAACTTCTTCTCGCGTATTACCTGTTTGTCTCTACATACTGTAAGGATTAGAGCTCAAGGTGGGATGAATAAAATAATGACAATTAAGAACATGGAGTAGATTCTCAAGAAAACTTAATTCCTTCAGGTTTCGCTACTCATATTTCCTCAATATTTCTTTGCCTTAGAAACTTAGGTCCATGTTAGGAGGTAACTTGCAAACTGCCAAGAATAATGAATTTACTGAGTGTTCGTTACATGTTTGGATACATCAGATTTAAGTTCCATAAAACTTCTCAATTAAATTTGATATCATGATAATAAAATCTGCGTATATGAACAACTTAAGTCATGCAGCTCTACCAAATATTTCGGGAAAATGTTTGGCAGACGCTGAAATGATAAAAGAGAAGAAACTTAAACTATTTTAAAGCAAGTTTCTTCTCTAACTTCTCTTATTTGCAAAAATCATTCTATCAGACAAAATACTTTGTGGTTCTGTGAGAACTTTAGTAACTATAATGATGTGCTCTCACACTAGTCCTTCATTTTTTTCGTTTTTTCGTTTCTCGAGTCCTCTTTCTGGATATGTCCAAATAACAAACATATCTGTCTTTTTGGTGTTTATATTTGAATACTTAGTTTATTCTTTTAACCAGGTAAGTACAAAGTATCAAAATATACAAACTGCATTTTTTAAAGCCGCTTTAACAATCTACAAACTCCAGTCATCTTCCCAGCTTCGTTCTATACTCATTTAACTTGTTTACTGATTGTCACTAATTTTTCTTGAATGGTACATTTCCGTATTTGCACTAGATTTTACTTTCATGCTGGGAACATCTTAGCCGTTACAAAATGGGTTCTCCTTATCCGTTAGTTCCAGCCCCAAATTTAAGCCGTTAAGAAGAAAGGAAAAATTAACAAAAAATGCATTTAGTTCCTCTTCCACATCTTGAATCTTTCAGACTAGTACAAGTAAAAGATGAAGACGATCCTTCTAAGCAAAAGAAAAATAATATGGCTGCTTTTTTGCCATTCTGGGGTTTGCCAGGAGCAATGCCTTCTCCTAGCAGATGGCGACCGCTTCGTGCGAAAACTTACCAGATGCAGGTCCCTGATCTTCACACGTTCCCAGAAAAGAGCCTAGGGATTGTTGACGAGAATCCAGTGGCCTTAGCAGTTGGTGGAGGAGGTTCTCGTGCGCACGTTCTGACCTGCGGATACTTGAGAGCACTGCGGGAAGTTCTTGATGCAAAATTTGGCTACGTGTCTGCAGTTTCTGCAGGGGCTTGGGCTACCACAGTTTACTGTTATAGCGATAAGGAGGATTCAGTGCTTCTTGGAAACGAAACACAACCAGAGAACCTGAGTCCATCAACCTTGGAGTCTGCCTATCCTGGTGATATAGCTATAAAAGTAGCTAGCAAAGACTTCATTGCCGTCAAGGACAGTTTTCTCAAACTCTTTTACAGAGTTTCAGCTCGAGATATTTGGACAAACTTACTTGGATCGGCAATTCTTAAGGATTTTGGTTTGAAGAACTGTCTCTTTGCGCTGGATGATGAACATGTGAAGGATATTTTGAAAAGGAACCCCCATCTCAAGAAGATAAAGTTTGCTACATTAGGTGAAGATAAACCATTCCTGATAATCAACTCGACACTTCTTGGTCCAGACAAGTATACAACAGGTTATGGAGATGCGTTCCAAATCACTCCATTGTATACAGGTATGTTTCTTTGTTTTTCTTAGTTTCTAGGCGTTCCATTTTACAAGTCTCAAAGACAAATGGACTATCACAGTGTTGGAATGATTGATAGATTTCAGCGACATGTTCTTCGCCGCAAGACCCGTCCTCTTGTGCTAACTGTGGGAGGAGGATTTGTTGAATCTTATGCTGTTAATGCGAAAGGAACAAATGAACCTAGAGATCAGTACTTGCCCTTGCATCATGATAAACAGCAAATCACAGTCAAGAGATTTAATCCACTTACAAGATACTTTACACTGCAGGAAGCCCTTGGCGCCAGCAGTTCCTCATTTGCTTCCCATGCTTCATCCCTTGGATATTTTGACAAAGTATTTCCTACTGTTACCTACACTCCGTTTTTTTCTGGAAAAATGATTCAATTCACAAGATTTCAGTCTCCGAAGAATCTTAATGTCGGAGATGGAGGTTTGATTGACAACTTAGGGATCATGAGTCTTCTTCAGAGGAAAGTAAAAAAAATTATATGCCTTGTGAATACGGAGACGCCTTTAGATGTTGATTACCATGAGCATTCTAGATTTGTTAAATACAAGTTTGATGATAAACTTGCAACCGTGGAATATCAATGCGCTTGCTTAGATTTACTAGCTCTTTTTGGAGCCGTTGATTTTGTGAGTCAAGAGCACAATTTACTGTCTAATCACGTTTTTGAGAAAGAACGATTAGATGAAGTTATGGCAGGGCTCGTAGAGAACGTCGAAGCTGGAAAAGGTGCAGTGTATAGAGCCGAACTAGAAGTGCTTCCAAACAGAGAATGGAACTTAGCTGGTGGTGATGTGGTTGATATCTTATTTGTGTATAATCACACCGCGACAAAATTTATTGAAAAATTACCAGGAGCAACCCAAACAGAAATCAAAAAGGATGGCGGAAAATATCACAGGTTCCCTTTCTACAGGACTGCTTTTCAAAATGATACGGCTCTTTCTCTAACCAAACCACAGGTGAATTTACTGTCCAGTCATGCTGAGTTTGTGATCAAGGAAAATGCCGATGTGATTCGTTCTTTCTTAGAAGGAAACTAGAATGATTTGTTAAGCCTATTTTGTTCCTAGAGGCTTCAATTATAACTTCAATTGCTTATAGTTTAAATAAATCCAATGCAATAAATAAGACTTCTTACATAACCTACATTCCAAAAGCAGCACCTGCGGCTTTCAGTTGGTTAAAAATTGGTTCATATGCTTCATGCGGAATAGGAATGGTTGGTAGCTTATTCTCCACAATATCTTTTTCAAGAACACTTCTTTGATGGCTGAATTCCTTAAATCCAGGAAATCCTCTGTAAGAACCCATTCCAGACTCTCCAAATCCACCAAATGCTAAATTATCTGCAAGAGCATGCTCTAAAGCAGAGTTCACACATACTCCACCTGATCTCGTTGAGTTGATGAAATTATCTACAGATTCTCTTCCTTCTTTCGTTTCCGTATTCGCAAATACATAAACAGCCAAAGGTGTTTCACAAACTTTTTCTATCATTTCAACAGCATCTTTGAATCCAGAAACTTCATGAATAGGTAAAACTGGTCCAAAAATTTCTTCTTTCATAATAGAATCTTCCAAATTTGGTGCATCTATAATAGTTGGTTGAGTTACCTTTGTTTTATTCCCCATAATAAATTTTCCATTTGCACTTTTCACTAGTTTTTCAACTCTTTCAATATGTCTTTCATTAATGAATCTTCCAAAAGGTAAATCCTTATACTTTGCAACTTCCTCAACAAGTTTCTTTTTAAACTTTTTCGCAATGCTTTTATCTACACAAATATAATCTGGTGCCATACAAATCTGTCCTGCATTATAAAATTTTACACCTGCAATTCTTGGAACAGCAATATCCAAATCTGCAGATTCATGAACATAAGTTGGACACTAAATATAATAACAAGATCAAGAATTACTTTTCCTCCAAGTTCTAAAGTACATGGTGTCAAATGTTCAGAAGCAGCCTTCATTACAATTCTTGCTACAAAAGAATTTCCAGTATACCTAAAAACTATTAAAATAATGACATATATACATAATATGGTCAAACTTTTGTTTTAATAACGCAGTTGTTTCGGGAACCCCTCCAAGCACAACTTTAACTGCAGAAGTATCCAAATATTTTGGAAACAACTCAGCCATTAATTCTGCCGAATGTCTTGAAACTTCACTTGGTTTAATCACACAACAATTTCCAGCTGCCAGAATGTTGATGAGTGGATCCACAGTCAGTACAAAAGGAAAATTCCAAGGGGAAATGTTAAGTACAACACCTTTTGGGGAATGAAGTACGTACGCTTTTGTATTTCCAGTTGCTTCGCGTAATCCCACTGGTTCTGGTTTTACCCATTCATCGAGATTACCTGCACAATAAAGTGCTTGAGCAATAGCAGAAAGATCTGCAACCGCTCTGCCTTTTCCACCACCTAGATCCTTTTGAAGCGTCTTTGCAATTAGATCAAAGTTTTCCATATACATTTTATATAACTGAAGAAGTTGTTGTCTTCTCCACTCTACATTTTTTGTTTTACCTGTTTTAAAAGTCTTACGTAGTTCTTCAACAACATCAGAATAATCAAGATCCGTTTGGGGTTCTTGACTTTCCAAATCACGTTCGCGAACTGCCAAGAATCCTGCTTGTGCCATTTCTATTTCTTCGATTCAATCTTCGGAATTTAAGTATACTTTTTTATTTTCCTCGGGTACGGGTTTTTAAAGTCGGAAAATCTTACCATAGATCTGGTAATTTCTAAGAAGCACCTGGGAAGAGACCGCTTATGTCTGGATTATTGTTTACCTCTTCCGGTAACAATTCCAAAATGATACTGGAATTGCATTCTGTGAAGCGATTTCTATATCGATACTATACCGGTAGTAATTTAAGGCAATTCTCTTACGGAAGTTCACCACAAACACCGAGTTTTTTGGGAACCTTGAAGCTGTATCAGCTTCTTGGTTATTTTTGGAACCTATAAAGCGAAACATTTATCTAAAGGTTGTACAATAAGTCTTCAATCTGATTTATACCCCTAAATCTTGTAGCAAAATGACAAACGAAACTTACCTGCTCGTGAAAATGAAAGAAACTTCTGTCAGTGTGCTAGTATATTATGGAATAGGTTTTTGACACTCCGGAATGTAGCACCAAACTATTCTGATTGGTTGAATTGAAAATATCCTAAAATCAGAATTAAGAGTAAATGCAACCGAACCAAAAAAAATAAAATTACCTACAGATTATTGAAGATCGATGTTGAGCTACAGGAAAACATTAAAACACAACAAAAACTTTATCAACTTAATATATCTTCACTGTTCTACGTAATTGCACAAAAATTATATTATTTTTTTAGTATATTCAAAGATTTTGAGGTTGGATGTGTCTTTCACAAGGTTAAACAAGCAGGAATTATTTCAACTTAAAGAAAAAAAAATATTTAGACGTTTAAATAAAGAGGAAACTGCTTCAAGTGAAGTTATCCTAGGTGATCAAACAAATTTATATAAAAAAAGGTAAATCAATTTCAAAACATTAACTCAATTAAAATGGAAGTTGGTTTGAAGGGGTTTTCTGTTTGGAAAAAAAATATTTTTCAATCAACAAACACGCTTGGAAAGGGATGGGGTTTAGGGTGAGAGTTTGGAAAAAAAGCTATATATATATATGGTTCTAGGAAAAAAATTAGTTGTTTTAGTTCAGGATCCTGAAAAGACAATCCACAAAGCTGTTCCTTGTCCCTAGCAGATTTATTAAAGTAGAGTTCCAATTTTTCACCTCTGGCTTAGTATCTACGACCACATTCAACCAATACCTCCATGTTACTATCTCTCGAATCCTCCCTGTTTTTCTTTGATTTTAGCATCTTACGTTTGATCAATCTTTTTTCCTACATAATTCCTGGAAATGTTCTGTGAAGAGCCAATTCTTCTGGAGCCATTGAAGTTTCAGCTCAGCCTAATATATGTAAACATTCCAGTTCAGCTTTTGTTAACTCACTTAAGTACTTCTTCACTATAGAGATCTTTCTAAAGCCATGCCCAACGTGTTCTAACCTAATTACCTTCAAGATGTAAGCTTTCTTCTTTAGATGAAACTTAAGATTAACTTCGAACGTGCAATTCTTGGAATTAGTAAAAGTAATTTTACATCTTTATAACTTAATGGTTTCAATTCCAAACTTTTTCAAAGGTTCTGACTTCGTGAAGTTGTATGATAGCCTTATTCCAGTTTTAAAGCGTCCTCCAACGTACTTTTGAAGTGTTTCGAACATTTGTTCTGTAGAGTTAGAGATCATTAACGTCCAAATTCCATCTAAACTCATGTTTTTTTTTGTTGCCTGAAGGTTTTTTTGTTGTTTTTCATTCGTAAGATTTTCGCTCAGCAATTATCGTGAATTTTGTTTTTTTTCTGTGAATCCTTTCGGTTTGAAATTTAAATGAGTGATTTCTTCAAGTTTCTAGTGGAATTAAACTTACACTCATTCAAAATGTTCACTTTGAAATATTACTACTCGGTGCACTAAAAATTCAGACTAAATATAAATTCTAAATGAATTTGATCAATCAAACTGCCCCAGCGTGCTACACTCCAGAGCGTAAAGAACCTATCCCGTATGTTGTAGATGGAGTCATCTATTTAACCAGAATATTCAGGTATAAAGAGAGTAGATACTGGAAAGTATGGGCCAATACAACGATACTGATAAGAGTGCTATCCAGTTTCTATTCTTCTAAGTCTAAAACTTAATTATCTTTCTGTACCTGTTTTGTACAGAATGAAACATTTAGTGCTTGCACATTGTCAAATAATGATTACTTCGTACCTAAGAAACGGTGGTTTTCAGACATCAAAACAGACACCAGAGTTATCATTTATAACATAATAGAAGGATCCTGACCTAATTCATTGGAAAATGAAGTACTTAATTAGCTTGAAAGTAATATTTTGCCTGCCCCATATATTGAATACATATAGGACATCTTAAGTTGTTGATATCCCTGAACGTACCAGAAAAATTATGGCTGAGACGTACTGGAGCACTCTCCAACTTTTGATGTAAGAAGCTATAGATTTCTTTCTCACAAAAGTTATTAGAACCAACTCAAAAGTTGGTGAACTCTTACCCGGTGACTTTGTTCAGTTTAAAAAGAAACTCTTTAAGGTTCCATTCAGTTCTAATGAGACACAAATGTATATTTTCAATTACCAAACCTTTCTTGAGAAACTAATATCAATACTTATACATTTCAGAGCCAAGAATAGCACGCCGAAAATTTTATTGGTTGTAAAGGCCAGATGTTCTCATTTTCTTTTTTGTATACAAGCAATAGTCATGCAACTGGAGAAGGTCCACCATTGGACAGAATACCATGCAATGACGAATTTGAGTAAACCATAGATGTAAAGGGTAAACTGATAAAGAGAACGTCAAGTGCTACTTTGACATAGTTCCAACTCAGCCATACAGGATAATGTTTTGAATTCAGGATGAATTTTAGTTTATCCTGTATAAGTTTTTTCAGAATAAAACAATCAGCATTGGTTCCGTTGTCTAATCTATAGTTTATACACCAATCTTTGAGAGGGGCTCTAGCTATTGCAAGCATCTTTCTGTCACAAAGCACTAACCAACTTTATCTATTTAAAAACCTTAAATCTCTGTTAGGAGTAGCGTTTGATATTATCAGAATATATCAAGCGACTTTTACGTTTTAGAATTTACCTGAAGTGTTGCTAAGATTTTCCCATGGTTTTGATTCAACCTGCATATTACAATAACTATCGTTTTCAATTATTGATTATATGGCCCAACCTCTAAATAATAATCAGTTAATTTGCAGAATATAGTCACAATCACTTGCTAATAATCAAAATCATGATTTTCTCGTTGGTAATCAGAGTCAAACCAATTATCAAACATTCATTGAGACATTTAATCATGCTCGAAGTATAGTTGGGTTTAATCTCAAACTATTCCCTCATAAATGTCCAATAAATTTACTATTTGGCATGTTATTCAAGTTCTACATTTTGATCTCTACTTTATTTACCTTTTCATTATGAACTCAGCCGATCAAATTCGATAAATCAAATTGTTCATAGAGCTCGGATAATCAATATCACTATGATTATACATTTTCATTATCGGAAATAGCTTTAGTGGTAATATTACTCTTGAGTAAGCTATACCTTAAAATTTTTACAGGATTATAAAAAAATATTAGGTAACTCTACCCAGTTGAAGTCCGGCTAGCGAATGTATATAGGTTTAACCAGATGGCATAGTTCGTACTAGCATCTATACGTGCATCTAGTTTACATTGCTAAACCCGTAACAAAGCTTGCTGAATAGATTATAAAACTATGTTGCAAATCTCTTTGACTTATCAGTAACACCTTTACTTATTTCTTGAGATCATATTACATTCATTCTTTGCCATTCATTTTTTCTAGTCTAAGAAATAGATCAATTCACTTTATGTGTACTATAAAGTCATGATTGAGAGGAACAAGAAAAAATCACGGAGACTGGACAGTGCGCGAGTTCTGTTGCACTTTTCCATTCGACATGAATATTTTTTCATGTAACAATGAACATTATTCGACATACTTTGTGTAAATGTATATTAAAGTAACGCTAAAGGGTACATAATCGATTTAACCCAGCCAGTACACACTAAAGCACTAACATTCTGTCTCAGCAATTGCGCACACAGTATATTCTTCTATCAACATAGACACAGATGTCTGTTTATATATGTATAACATGGTAAGAAATATACATATAAAAAAAATATTCTAAAATAATCAAACATAAATATTCAGGAATTTAACCCCTCTCATTTGTCTAAGTTTCATGCTTAACAAAAATAAAATGGATATAGAATTTTGTTTATGTACAAATTAAGGATGTATCTTAATAGCTTAGAAATAATTATTTGCAGACTTTTGCATCCACCTCTCTTGATATTAATATATATAAACAATATTTAGGTAATCTCTTAGGAGCAGAAAATAGTTCATAGGTGGGCATATTAATGACTTAAGTAATGTGTATCAGGTTGTTCGCTTGATTTGAATCCAACTTCCCGCCAATATACGTTATTAAAATTCCATACATTCGAGTGAAATATATACCTTTTCCTATTTTATCGTCTATAATATGGCGAGTATTTTTATTTAATAGCGATATCTGGCCCCAATACTTAAGTACGTTTATTTGACTGGCATTGATTTAAATATTCTCTTCCTGAGGAACGATGTTGCGGTAAGGTTTTGCTATGTAATTTAAGCTAAAAATATAGTAAGCCAAGATAGCTTAATTTATAGTTTTATATAGTAGTTCTTATTTTTCCGGGCTCAGTTAACATATAATCATGAGACATGATATCATTGTATTCCGGCCATGAAAATAAATACTTAAAAATCAGTGTGATTAATAGAATACATAGACAACCATACTCAGGCTATAATATTCTTATTAAGACCTAAATTGTTTTCCCTAAATATATGGACCTTTCGTATCTTAACTTTAGTTTACCCTTTTTCTTGTCTAACCATGTCAAATGATAATGTCGAAGATTGAATTCAATATTTCACAAGATTGTATTACTGTAGAACAAAGCTGGCAAATGGTGGAAGAAAACAACAGAAGACAATCAACGGTTCTCTGCCTGCACGGAAACCAGCAAAACAATGAAGTTTTCCGGACCCGGTATATTTGTTTACAGTTTTTAGCTTCAGATTAGGTAGACTATCAAAAAAGCTTCGAAAAGTTGTTCATCTAGAGTTCCTGGAGTCGACAATCTCTCTTCCTTTACAAACTGGTGAGGAAGTCGCAATGAAAACTTGGTGGAACTTTTCCAAAAAAGACTCTGAATATATTGTAGATTTTGAATCCATCGAATCAACTCTAACACAAGTGGAAAATCATATCCTATTCCTTAAAGAAGAGGGTATTATTGTTAAAGGTATACTTGGTTTCAGTATGGGAGCTGCTTTAGCAACAGTATTCTCTTCAAACTATTTGATTCTTAGCTTATTGCTTCAAAACTACAAAGATTTTCTTCAATTGACTTTTCAATCTTATTTTCTTGCCCAAACGTTTCTTTTTTTGTAGTCAATGAAAAAATAAAGCTTACAAGTTTACATGTTTACGGAAAACAAGATAAACTGGTTTTACCCAGTGCTTCCTTAGAAGTTGCTTCTTATTTTGAAACTGCACAAATTCACGAACATAATCAAGGACATTGCATTCCTTCAAAAGCTGTTGATCACGAAGTAATTTTGCAGTTTGTTCGAAACCAGTTGGAAAAAAGTTCTTTTGAGCTTTCTTCTGAGCAAGAAGAAGAACTTGAAGCTTTGAATTCAATATATGCAGAGGATAATAAATTTTCTCTATCCATAGGAAAACAAGCTAAGGTTGAATATATTTGGGATAAAATCTCAAATCTTGTTTCTCTCACAACAACTATTCTTCTCAGTAAAAACTATCCTGATGAACTTCCAAATATTTCTTTTAATTTTATAGTTCTCTTACCTTTTAAAAATTCTCAGTACGCAATCAAAGCAGCAAAAGAAAAATTGGATACTATGGTAAATGAAGAAATGGAACATTTGTTGGGCACGCCCATGATTTATTCGATCCTTTCTTTCATAGACGAAAACATAGCAGATTTTTTTCAAAATTGTCTTTCTTCTGATTTACATGATAAACAAGAAAGCGAAAACATGGAGAAAGAAGAAGCATTAACGGAAGAAGAAGAACTTGAACTTGTGAGAAAGTCCCAAGAAGAAGCAAGGCTTCTTGTAAACAATATTTCTCATGAAGACAAAGTCAATGTTTCAGCAAGAACGGCATCTAAGCAATTTATAGTTGGATTAGTTGCAAAACCATCAACTGGAAAAAGTACGTTTTTCAATTGCGTAACCAGAATGAACGAAAAAACACGTACATTATTACCATTTATTTTTTACTTCATTAGTTGCAAAAGTTGGTGCTTTTCCGTTCACAACAATAGAACCAAATCTGGGTCAAGGATTTTGGACATGTTTTGATCCAGTTGATTCCAAAAACAAAAAAGGAAAAACAGAATTTGGGCGTGATGAAAATGGACAAAGATTACTTCCTGTGATCGTGAAAGATGTTGCTGGATTAGTACCTGGTGCTTACAAAGGATTAGGTAAAGGAAACAAGTTTTTGAACGATCTTGCAGATGCAGATGTTTTGCTTCATATTATAGATGTTTCTGGGATGTCAAGTGAACAAGGTGTAATTTCTAACGAAGATTTAGAAGTGGATCCCATTGAGAATGTTCTCAGAGACGTAAAGTGGATTGAAGAGGAACTTCATCAATGGGTTTATGGAAATGTTTTTTCTAAATGGTCTTCTGTTTTAAAAGCCGGAAAATCAAGTTCTGAAGCTGCATTAGAAAGGTTAAATGAACTTCTTACTGGGTACCAAAAAAATACAAAAGTTTTAGTTTCAAAAACTCTTACGCTTTGTCAATATGATTCAAACTTAATTTGTTCATGGACAGCTCGTGAAGTTCATAAATTCATTGCAGTTTTTCTTGCGCTAAGGTTCCCAATTTGTTTAGTTCTTAACAAATTTGACAAGCTGTTTTTGAAGTACTCTGAAAAGGACTTGATTTTAATTATACAAGAGCTGAAAGTGAAAATTTCTGCGTTAGGTTATTCTTATGCATTTTCTTCTGCGTTATTAGATTCAACTCAATTTGAAACAGTTCTTTCAAAAGACAGTGAAATTTTAATTGAGAAAATAAGTACTTTTTCTAGAAGCATAGATTTGAAGATTTCTGTGTCTAATGCAATTAGTTTAGGTATGAATTTAGCTAATCCTTTATTAGTTTTTCCTCTTTTAGGCAGGGATGAAGAAAGATTCTTATGTTTGCAAATGCGACAAGGAAGTACGGTAGAAATGATTTATTCAAAATTAATCTCATTAGGTAAGAAAGAATCAGGTCTTATCAAATTTGACGGCGACTTTGTACGAGCTGAAGTTTCTTCTAAACAAAAGGTAGCCTTCAAGCAAGTTGGAAGAGACTTCATACTAACGAAGGATCTTTGCTTGGTGAAAGTTTACACAAACAAAAAAACTCAATGGCAACATCTGCTGAAATGAACCTCTTAAGCGATTTCAATTGATTTGCAACTGTTTGAAGATCCGACACTTTCTTCCCGAATTACCTCTTTCTCCTCCTCCTCCTTTTTCTCCTCTAAACCGAACTTCTCCTTTATTTGAGCTTCGAATCTAAACATTACAACCGCAATGTACACAATCATAACTCCAATGACTCGACTTGCCGTCAGATCTACTGTTTGTGCTTCCAATAATCCAAATGTATCAATAAAAAGTGAACAAATTAACTGCCCAGCAATCGTTACGGTTAAAAAAACTCCCATCCCGATTCTTGGCGCTAAAATTATACTCGCAAATGGAAACAATGTCCCAATCGGGCCACCAGTCCATTTCCACCATGCAACTTCATCTAAGTTTTTAGTATTCAACTCTTCCCCACTAATTAGAGTATACCCTGCAACAAATGGGATTAACCACACTGCTGCAGCGATAGACCCATACCAGGTGATCCGATGCGGATATGTTTTCATAGAATTCCTAAGCCTGTTGTTCATCGGAGGCTGTAAGCCAAAAATTAACCCAGTTCCAACAGATAAAATTACATACCCAACAAGTTTTAACGGCTCCATGTCAAGTTCTTCAAGACTTGACGTAAGTCTGTCCACAACGGACAGTACAGATCCAATTAACACGATAAAAACAGCTGTGAGGCGGAATTTTGTAGGAAGTAGTTTTTGGATACCCATGAAACCAATTGAGTCAGCAAGTAGAGAAGAAAGCATCTGACCACAGATTAGCGCAACAAAGTACAGACTATAACCAATCGTGTCTCCAATGAAGGTCGAGAATGCAACGTAGACTCCACCCATGAATCCTGGGATTATGAATAAATACTTTGGAGTTTGCCCGAAGAGTTCAATTGTTTCTTTATTTATGTAATTTTTGGGATGGTCAAATTTTATGAACTTTTTATCATCCGGCTTGAAAGGAAACACAAAGTTAAGGAAGAGAACTGCGATCACAAAAGAGACAAATCCAGGGGCCATGATGTTGTTGAAAGGTTCCAGAAGCCCCGCACTGATCGTTGCTTGAATAGGCAACATTAATCCCGTACAAAAAGCCAATATCAAATCTCCGAGTTTCATATTGCACTATCTTTTTTCTTCTTTTTCTTTGATCATTGTTCCGAACTCTCGGTTTTTTCACACTTAATATTCTGAGATCGTAAATTTCCGAGTTTTCTTTCATTGCCCAAAATTTATCTTTTAAACGGATGGATAACGAGAGAGTGTCTAGAATGGTCAATGTTTTTTCTTATTCGATGACGTCACTTTCGATTCAAAAAATACCAACCAAAAGATAGAAAACAAAGAAAACAAAAGAAATTTAAAATGGTGCAACTAGGGATCAACGGATTCGGAAGAATTGGGCGTTTAGCATTACGTGCTTCATTGAATAGATCTTCTGCGAGTGTTGTGGCAATAAACGACCCTTTTATGAGCTTGGATTACATGAAATATCTCTTCCAACACGATTCAGTCCATGGGATGTACAAAGGCAGCGTAGAAACTAAAGGAAACAGTTTGGTTATTGATGGACGTGAGATTCAAGTATTTGCTGAGAAGGATCCAACACAAATTCCATGGGGATCTGTAGGCGCTGATGTAATTTGCGAGAGCACTGGAGTCTTTACACAGAAAGAAACAGCAGGAAAGCATTTAGAATCCGGAGCCAAAAAGGTGATTATCTCGGCGCCTCCTAAGGATGACACTCCAATGTTTGTCATGGGTGTTAATCACACTGATTACGACCCTTCTGTCAACGTATTTTTCTTTTCTTGATTTGAACTTTCAGGTTTTGAGTAATGCCAGTTGTACTACAAATTGCCTGGCGCCATTGGCAAAAGTGATCAATGATAACTTTGGAATTGTAGAAGGACTTATGACAACTGTACATGCTGTGACTATTAATCAGCTAACTGTTGATGGACCTGCGGCTGGAGGAAAGGATTGGAGAGCTGGTAGAGCAGCAGGTGCCAATATTATACCTAGTACTACCGGAGCTGCTAAGGCTGTTGGAAAAGTTATCCCAGATTTGAATGGCAAGCTAACTGGTATGGCATTCAGAGTTCCTACTACAAATGTTTCTGTTGTTGATTTGACTTGTAAACTAGACAAAGGTGCGAGTTATGAACAGATTAAGAAGGTATTGAAAGAAGCGAGTGAGGGTGAGATGAAGGGAATCTTGGGATATACTGAAGACGCAGTTGTCAGTCAAGATTTTGTTGGAGATACAAGAAGTAGTATTTTTGATGCTGATGCTGGAATTAGTTTGAACGATAACTTTGTGAAGTTGGTGAGTTGGTATGATAATGAATTTGGATATTCTAATCGACTTGTTGATTTGGCTGAATACACGATGTCAAAATAAGTTTAAACTTTTATAATACTAAGCTGAATCACAAAAGTCTAATGCGTATATTCTGCTTCTAGGGAAATGGTCTTACTAGTGTAAGATGCTTGGATGAGAACATTTTCTGCGTAGGTTATCTGGCTTCACTTAGATATCAAATTAAGCAGCAGGTATACCTTTCTCTTGTCATTACAGCCTTGTATTGGATTTAGCAGAAAAAACCTTTTCATGTCGTTACCAAAATAAGTCACTTTCGTTGATGTTGCTTTCATTCAATTGAGATTTCTTCTTGAGTCAACTAGAAAATGATGATTGACAGCTTCCGGTCAACTTTATTGGGTAAAATCTAGAGTCGATGCTTCTAGAGTACTCTATTAATCAACTGGTTGATACTTTTTCTCATTTTAAAAAACATAAAGTTTTCTGTCTAATATAGTAACAAATTCTGATAGAAGAGACTTAAGTAGAAACCATTGGCTCTTAAGATACAGCATGGGCCTACCTCATCACATGATTTGACTTTTCTCCATGATAGTATTATTTTCTGGTATTTTCCTCCTGTGTTATAATTAGTTGGAGCCCAAGAGTGGAATGAATATAACAAATACGCTGTACTACAACGTTGAGATATAGAAGATATTAACCAGGGCGTCTATTATAAATTTTCTAACTATATGACTAAGTATGAGAATAAAAGGATAGAAAATGTAGAGTAACTAAAGTGAAGAAATCCCCATAAACTTACTTTGGTATAGTACTCACGATCAAGTCTATGTTCACACTATGGCATTGCCTGCTGCTTCTTACCTCCAGAAAAAATAAATAGTGGGAGAGAAACTACATTTCATTTTTCATACAGTTTATATTAAGAAGATTATTAGCGAGGCATTAAGTAGTGAGCACTCAGCAGGTTAATGTTTCCAATACGTTGCCTTATTTAGGCTGATTATTAGCCGTATGTATATTTCATGGGGACAGGACAAATGAAATTGAAGACAATCACTTAGCACACAGAGCTAAAACCTTGAAAAAATCATGAAATGGTGTTAAAAATAAGTATTTGTCAAGAAAATAAGAAATAACTGATTGAGGAATATAGTTGAAAATGTCATAGTTTCACCTGCGGGGTCCAATTAAGCAAATAATGGGCAGTCATGATGGAATTTAATGAAGCACTCACTACCTAGAACAAAGACTATACTATGATTAAACTCCCACGAGTCTTTTCTTGAAACTGCCGATGTAAGAAATTGCTCTTATGTTCCCTAAGAGCATTTTATTTTGAGCATAGTGTAATTTAACTATTTATTTCCGTTTTTTCAACTTTTATTTCAATCGCGAAGTGCTTATTTAATTTAACTCCACTACTTTCACTAGTAACCGAAAACCAGAATGGCCAAAGAAGGAAAATCATAATAAGCAAGCAACACTAACAGTAGCCTATCATTATAATATCCATTTACCCTAAGTCTAGGGTGCACATTTTTTATGTCAACCCAAATGAAAAGACTCGTACATTCTAAGCACTAGTTAACACAAGACATGGCTCATCCTAACACGTTCATCTCCATCGTATCCATACCCTTATTGATGCTGGGATCAAAATATTGATATTAGTCATTAGTTAGGAGAATCACCAATTATTTCATACCTTATCAGGCATTAATTGGTACTACATCCTCCACCGGAGATACATTTTCATTTTATTGTTAGAAGGGCCATATCTGCTCATTGAGTTAGTTGTGGGGGCTGAGGTAGGGACAACCCTAAACAGGATATACTATTGTAATATATGTTTACTATTCCTCATGAGACAAAGTCTGACATATCTACATAATAATTAATTCTTTTTTTCTACTTAGTTATTACATTAATTGAATCCAGGGATCTATGCTCTTGGTTAAGAATGTAATGAAACTTAGAGCATTGGCATGATAGAGAAAACTTAGCTAAGCATGATGAATGCAGCTGTATAAGCCCAGTAGAAGCAACACAGGAAGATACGGCGATGTTAATTATTAGCCCTCTATACTTTTTCATGTGTGCTGTACAGAAATTCTTAATGTTACCTAACCATGCGCAACACACACACAGTCAAAACATTGGCGTTGCTGCGCTTTAACTTCATATCAAGTTAATTACCGAGCTATTAATGTCTAGCTCACATTTAGAGCAGCTTGAATTGCTCACGTTGGTTGATAATTAATTTGATGACGGCATTATTTGCTAGTTACTCAATATCTATGCCTGTACATAAGAACTTATTTGGAACACATAAAATTGGATCTATGAGCTCGCGCAGTTTATTCTGAGTTAGCTATCTTTCAGAAAATTTAATCCTTTTTAATTCAACATTGTATAATGCACTCATGTATTGTTTTGGCCTCGTAGAGATCCTAAGAAGAAATTTTGCTTCTTCTGAAGTATACCTATGTTGTTCGTAATGTGATATTTTTCCTTTGTACACTTGTAGCCGAGTCTTGTTATACAAGTTTCATGTCTTTTCTTGCATCGCTTAATGATTAACTATAGATTGTAGGGTTATAGATACATGTCACGACACCCATATATTAAAAGCTAAGAGCGCATTCAGAAGATCTTAGCTTCTGTTTCTGATTATAATGGAGTTATGAGCTTTGATTGAATTCTTGCCACAATTTTTGAAACGGTTGACATAGAAAAAGTTTTTTCTCTTGTATCTTTAGAAAACTTGTAGAATCTACAAGTACTGCTCATTAGTGAGGTCTTCGGTTTGCTAAAGTTGACTGAATAACACCTGCTACACCTAGTATTTAGCTATATAAGCTACGTTTTCGTTGGCAGTTCTTTCAGTTGTGGAGTAATTAGGGATGATCTTCTCTCAAGGGATTGTGCTGTCCATGAAGCTCAATTCGATCAAAATCAATGTAAGATCAATTCAGATCTGCAGTTCTTACTCAAATCCAAAATAAATAATTCTTCGCGTATCAGAGAGTTTCCCATAGATTCAACTGTAGATAAAGCTTTCAGTGTAAGGTCCTTGTTGCAGTTTTGAAGTATTCATACTTTTCTTTGCTTAAGCTTTTCATGGTAATGTTACATTGCAGCCATTTAGATCTCATTCTACAGCAATTAGGGGTCGGATTTAATTCATTGATAATTTATAAATAAGAAATTTGCCAAAATTATTCTTATTGAGTGATTCTGATAATTCCGCAGCTATTTTCATTGACTATTACTGATCAAGTGATTATCAATACAGGGCTATGTCACAATGAAATGGGCCAAATAGCCTAAAAAATAATTTCTCATTTTTGTACCGTATGCAAGGTTTCAAAAAATTAGCCACATGGCCCAGCCACGTCCTATTACTGAATTATTTCCATTTCACGTGGCCAGTTTTTGAGGCTATTCATACGGTGCAGAAACTAAGCAAGAAATTTTTTAAAATTTGAAACAGGGTCGCATAGCCCCTCTGTATTTTGATAATCAAAATAAAATCAGAATCATTTGATAGAAATCAAAATCCCAATTCTCTTATTGGTGATCAGTATCAAAATGAATATCAAATAATTATTGATAATTCCAATCAAATCCGACCCTAAACTACAATAAAACTGTACTAGCCTTCTTCCACAATGTGGAAACCATCTAGGCGATGTTGAGAGGTGTCACTTGCACTGGTTTGCATATGACATACTCATTAAAATTTCCGTTGGAACAACTATCAACAAAATTTAAGCGAATTGTTGTTTACACAAATAATGAGCCCGTTATAATTTTTAAATGAACCGAGATAGTGAGTAAGAATTAAATTATAAACGTGACTTTCTAGATTTCTTAACCTGTTAACTAATTTTTGGTATCACATGGTACCGAAATCCTGATTTTATGTTCATATTAGCTCATAATATTCATTTTTTTCTTATTATTGCTCTCCACAAATTTAACTTAAAGTTTGAAAATTAGATTCAATTGCTGCATCTGGTATTATTGTTTTTATGCTATTTCCCTCCAATTTCATTAATATAAGGTACAACAGTATAAAAACTAAGCAAAGATCTAAATTCTTAAGAAAACCCATACGAAGCATATATTTTTAAATGCCACTTGAAAATATTGTTTTTCTACTTTGCAATAGGTTGAACCCCCAGCGAAGCTAAGAAAAGAAAAACTGATATGGCATGTATGGTGCGGTTGACATTATCCCGTGTAGTCAAGCTATGCCCTCTGAGTGACAGGAAAAGGAATCAGCGATGAAGGGCTTCCAACAAACTAGACGCAGTTGATGAGCTTCATGAGACAGAACGAATTTCATAGTATTTGGCTGGACGGTTACGTATTTTATTCTTTTGGTATTAGAAATTTAGTTTGACGTTCATATCGAGCTCGTTGTACTCAATACTCAGAACATTTTGCTGAAGTTAGAAAATCGGTATCCATTAGCACACTGCTATACCGAGTGTCGATCAGTAAGGAATGAAACTTAATCCTATTTTGGCCGACTGAACTTCTACCTTCTGTTTACGGGTTTTTGAAATGTCATGAGGCTGAGAGACTAGATTTGTTGGCTAAAGCAAGAGTGCTTAGACAGACAAATTGTCTTGATATACTTTTTCATTCGACTATACTTGTAACCGCCTTAGTTTAGAACCCCAGCTCATGGAAATTCTCATGAAACGTTTATTTAACTAGAGAGATCAATGGACTTCCTCATTATTTCAAGTCATGTTGGATCTTGGTACGATGGGTAATCGATACATACTTAACTTTTCACAAATAATTACTCTTCAGTTTATCCAGCTGTGGCTGAGACAACTCTGGTAATTTTATTTCTTTCCTTTCCTCTTGTTTCCATAACTTAGAAACACCTAATGACTGAATATGGCTAGTGTCAAACTAGTTGCTAAGGTCCTCAGTGGTACACCAAGAAATTAATGCGTCACATAATTTGAAGAAGCAAATGCATTGGACTTCATTCGAAGGACATGCAACTTGTAGTACTACAGAACCTATGGTCAAAACCACTTTCCTTTGACCGAAACTAACTTCTTAAATAACCTATTTAGCTTCTTTATTAACAACGTAACTGGGCTCTTCTGTTAGTATTGTTGTTTTTCAATACTCTGCAGTAAACTGGCGATGTTCCTCAAGTAGAAGTTTGGTTTCAGCATAATTAATATAGGTCTAGAAGGATTCCAATGAAAATATTCGTTTGCAGATAGGCCCTGGCACCTGGAATTATGGTAGAACACTGCAATGAGCAGAGCAAACGTCTTTTGCAAGTTTACAACATTGACGTTTCAATTATAAAACATATTGTCCAATTAAGGTACTTTGTTCCGTCATATTTCGGTGTCCATTTTTTTTTGACACATATATACCTGTACTTAACATACAGAAATCCTGCTGGGTTTGTTGTGAATGCAAGCATCAAAGGCATATACACATCACTTTTGATTTTCTATATTTACTAAATTTTTTTTTGTATTGTTTTTTTTATTGAATGTCAGCTCATGATAACACTATATAGGCTTAAGGCACTAATATTTAGTTAACATATAGTGATCGAGAAAAATGAAAAAAAAGTAGGAGATAGACGGGTTTCACATGTGAAGGGTATGCTAGGTGATGAAGATACTAAGTGTCTTTCTCTTCATTTTGAGGTAATTAACTCTTAACCTGTAGGTATGGTTAAAGTTTTTCTTGATCCTCTATAGTTTCACTTAGCTTGGATGTCGACTACAGTTGCTCTTGACTCAGCTGACGCACAGGAATATTTAAATAGAGGAGCGCATATGTTTTTTCCACATGAACTATACTTAGATGTAATTATGTGCATATGTGGGGTGCAGCTGAGAAATATTTGGGCATTGCTTTGAACGGTATGTTGATTGCTAACATTTTCTGAGTATCCTCTTTGCCTTGCTTAATATTCAGATTCTTGTTGTGTTCTAAGAATATAGTGTAGTGGTGCACTAAGGCACAATTTTCTAAGGAAATCATCCTTCCATAGAAAATTAAAGCGCTCAACGGTGCAGCCTTTAATGTATAGGTCAACTCAAGTGTCTAATACACCAGCGACAAAGACAGTTTTGCTCATTAACTTCTCAATGTTATATATATGTTATTTTCTCTTGCACTGTGACATTTAGATTTGTCAGTCAGGATACATCCTGTTTAGAATAAAGATGTTTCGCAACGACAGTCCTCAACGAAGACAAAGTTACTTTTTAATTGCGTTCTAATTTAATAAAGATTAATAAAAAGTAGTAGAAGAGTGGAACTGTTTGCTGGCTTTCGAAAGACTAGGAATAATATTTAAAATTATTGACCATACCCAGTTACTAGACAGTCATAGTGACCTAAATGCTTGCTTTAACTTCTTCCACGTCTACTTTTTCATCACCCATATCTCCCTTGTTTTCCAAAGCAGCTTGGTTAGCTTCATGGATCGCAACCTTCTCCGAATAAACTTCAACTTTATTCACAACGAAGATTCCAAAGATTGCCCACCCTGTAAAAGCGATAAAGTTTCCAACATTCTGCCATCCACCAGGATACCCCTCATATGGATCCTCGAAGTTACTTTCAGATCCAACAAAGGTTAGGATGATAAGTCCCATAGGGATCAAGAACTTAATCAAGAATGCCCATACGTGGATCAAACCTGAATACCAGCCACTAACTGCTCCACCATCAAACTCATTTTTCTTCATAATGTCCATGATCTTAGACGCTCCGCATCCATAAACGAACTTATAAACCTTTCCTGGTACTGGTGGTGAAGAAATCATAGCAAAGATTAATGAAACAAGAGTTCCAACAATCAAAAGAAGGAATCCAAGGATAAGGTTGATTGGGTTATCCAGATAAGTTAGTAATGCAGCAGCTCCAAATGTACTTACAAGAGTTCCAATAGCAAATACTAATGTTGGTACAAATCCTAGCTCAGCAGCTGTTTCAGAAAAGCCAAAAACCCAAGCAGTAGCGATACATTCCAGAGCACCAACACCGAGCATCAGAATATTGTTCACGTAGTAGTCCACGATGTCCAGCATGTAAAGTCCGTTGTCAACAATGTAAAACATACCAAATGAGAATGCCAATACACAAACAATACCTACAAGCTTCGCTCTTGGGATCGTTCTTCCATAGTTGGTGTCTGCAATAGTTGCAACAGATGCTTCAACAAGTGAGAAGGCTGAATCGATTGCTAAGAAAAACACGGTTAAGAAGAACACAGCTGAGAACGCCTGAGGAGCAGTTCCTAATGAAGCAAGAGCAGCTGGGTAAGCTACAAAAGCTAGATTAGGTCCAGCAATTCTGCCTACAAAATCTGGGTCGTCAAAATCAGTTCCCAAATCATTTGCAAGTGCTCCTACAGCAGTGAACACAACAAACCCAGCAAAGAAGGAGATTCCAGAATTACATAGAGCAATTACAGTAGTATCCAACAGAAGCCCCTTTCTGGATTCCATATAACTTGAGTAGGCAGTCATAATAGCGAAACAAACTCCAATGGAGAAGAAAATCTGTCCAACAGCATTCTGCCACATAGTAGGATCAGAAAGCGCACTCAAATCCCACTGTCCGATGTACGCTTCAACTCCGTCACTTGCTCCTTCTCTTCCAAGATTATTGATCAGTAATACAGCAAGGGTAGCCAAAGGAACAGGAACGGACACTTTTACAACTTGTGAAACCGTGCTTACACCTTTGAAGATCGATAGAAAAATGCACACCCATACGAAAATGGCAGCGAGAACCAATACCTCGTTAGCTTCTTCTTGCACATCAGGTCCAGCACTGATTTCCAATACGTCGTTGAAGAAGAAACCAATCGCTCCTCCAAGTCTTGCCGCACCAGTAGTGTTAACATCTTCTTCCAAAATAGCCCAAGGAAGTGGATCCTTGAAGGAGTTGAAGAAGAACACGACAACCCAGGCAATGATTGCAGCGTAATAAGTAGTCACTATGAACGCAGCAAATCCGGACATGAAACCAATTCCAACAAGTCTAGGATTCATCGAGGCGAAACATACTGGATCCCCTCCTTGGAAATGTCTTCCCAGCGTCAGTTCCAGTAGCAACAGCGGGATTCCAAATCCGAATAAACAGAAGATGTAAGGGATTAAAAAAGTTCCACCACCGTAGTTAAACACAAGGAAAGGGAATCTCCATAAGTTACCCAGTCCAACCGCACTTCCGATAGCTCCAAGGATGAAGGTCACACGGGAACTCCATCTATCTCTTCCTTCTTTTACTTCAGCCATATTTTATTTCGTTTTTTTTGTTTCAACGGTTAGAAACTGGCTACTGATAATGCCAGATAGGGGCACTGACTCATTCCAGGGTGATCCGGTAATAGGGGAGAAATCTGGTAAGAAAAGGATTTCATAACACACCGGGACAAAATAAAAAAAAAGATTCTCGACAAGTTATGCAAACATCCCGACAAAGAATTGTTTTCTGGTACAGGTTAAAAGATAAGCTAAACATACTTCTCCCTAAAAATCCACTTTGTTTTCCCTGTTCCTTTTAGGGGAAAATTAAAAATAGTATTCATTTTATTTTAAGTTTTTTTTTTCACAAGTTTTACAAAATGGGTTGAGTGAATTGTTGAAATAAACCGTAATGATACTATCTAGAAATGGTTGTAAAAATATTTTTCCTTTATAATAAATATTGTATTGAAGTTAACAGATAACATGAGTAAAAAATAATTGTAAACTTGTTCAGCTATTGTGCTATCTAAGTTTAACAAGAGCTTAGAAAATTAAGTAAAAAATCTATTAAAATAGATTTTTGGTTACATATGAGCTTCTATTATGCTACTGACAAATTCTTATTTTACGTAATCATGTTTAGGTAAAGGAACAAGGATGTATTATCTTTCTGTATTTGAGCCTAAAGTAATATTTATATTCGGGACAAAAGATCTTGTCGGGAAAAGTAACATGCGGGTTATAGCACCCGGTATCTAGTACTATTATAACATATAATACTACAGTACCAGGACGAAAGACCCGGTATTGATAGTGTATTAAATAAACCTGGATGAATTAAAGTACTACTTTGTTTGCGAAGCTATTCTCATTAGTCACCGGGCTTTGTACACCTAATAAGCTATACGATTTATTGTCCCTATTTTTAGCTGAAATATTCAATCTCTGGTATTTAAAAAATGTTCCAAAAACTACGCTATTCTTCCTTACAAGCTATGATATTTTTTATACGTTTATATTTATATAAATACATTTGATAAAGTCGCAATAATAGTTTAGTCATATCTGGGCGATACCCAAGTGGACAATTCACCCTGCATCATATAAGATGGAACATCGTTGTATAAAAAGCTGAGAACCTTAAGAAGCGTCCTTATGATAACCTAATACACATAGTCAAGAAGTCGACTATATCAATATAATTAAAAGAAACTTTACCTAAAATAAATGGATAAGGGTCGCAAAACCTATTTAGTTTCAAGTCGATTAGTCACTTGATCAGATATTCCTTAGACTTTAGTTTTTGAACACCACTATCACCTTTCTATTCAAGAACCTGACCAGACCTGAATGAAGCAATTGTCTATTTACTTGTCTTCAATTAAGTCAAATAGTATACCATAAGTTACTTGTGGTCGGAATTTGCATGATAGGCTGTCATGCAATTTCCAATACCAAATAGTGCAATTTCATTGGTTGAACTCTGGAAAGAGGAATTCAACCGAAAGTGAAAAAAAAAAGTAACACTCAAAATGAAATGAGCACTTTGGAGGTTGCAGTTGAAACTAATAACTATCATATTCTGCGACATGACAAGTAGAGCCGAGAACTGGATATAGATGCTTCGTTCGAGGCAAGATATGAACTCACATAATTGATGCACTGATTGAGCTTGAATTGGATCTAGAGGATATTTCCTACGTTTAATCACACCTTGACCTGCTTGTTCTTCCGAAGCAATTTTTCTTTTTAATCCTCTAAAATGATTTTTTAACTCGTTCTTAAACTCAGGACTAAAATGAACTTTGTGTTGACGGTAAAGACTGTAAAGAGCAGAACGGTGAGTTGAGTAACTAGAAAAACTAAAAAAGCTCCCATCACTTCTTTTCTTAGTTACAATCCACGACATGAAGGTTTCTACATCAAGCTCATCAAATTTCAAGGGTGGTAAATTCGGAAAGATTTTACCTGTTTTCCTAATGAGTATTAAACTCATTGGCGCTTCAGCATCACTTCCTTCCTTCAACTTATTAAGGAAATCTTCAGCCAAAACCTTGGGTTTGTTTCTTACGCACCAAGCTAGAGATTGAGTGTAGGAACCCTCGTGCGAGCTCTGAGACTTTTTAGCAATCGTGTTTTCTCTGCTTTCAGAAACATGTTGTGAAATCTCTGCCCAATCCTCTTCATTCAATCGATCGTCCATTTTTCTTCGAACTAAAAAATTAAGTAGGAAACAGGTTCTAGCAACAATTTAGATATTAGGTGAAACATAAAATTACTTTTCCCTAACACAAACAAGGAAAGCAACAAAGTTTAACCCATTGTTTTCTCTTCTTTTGCTCGCATTTTAGGCAAAAAGTAAAATCACGTATCGTCAAAAAGTATAGAAGATATCATAAAGTTAAATAAAAAAACAAAACCTCTTTAAAAGAGTTTTCCAACAAGCCAGAAATCGTTAAGAAACACGAAATATTTGCCGAGTTTTACCTATTTCTTTTTTTTGAGCACTCTTTGTTTGATTTGTGTTTGTTTTCAGCAAATTAGAATTGTATGGTAATCCCCAACTGTGATTTTATCCGGTGTTCTCTTCTGCAAAGGTTCGCAAAATCAGAAGGCATTTTCATTGGCTCTTTAAAAAAAATATGACAGCGGTCATACGAATTCCGGTTAAAACTGGCTTAATTTTTACCTAGGGAAATTCTAGCACGAAATTTTGAAAAAAAATTATGACTTACCGGAATTCGTATGACCTTCTGTCATGCAAAACACCAATTTTGGGTAATTTTGTCATACTTTTCCCGGTTAATTAAACTTTAATATTGTTCATAATCTTTTCCTTTGTACTCGAAATCTTTGGTTGGAAACTCTACAAAACCTGGATTCACAAGAGAATCTAAACAGCCTTCTTAAATAATTAGAAGTCTTTCAGCTTAATCTTCAAGTCTAATGTGAAAACATTTTATTTAATCTTATTCTAAAATCTCTGGACATCCTTTGAGTTGACTAGTTGTACCTTTAAATTTATGATCTTTAACTGTTAAATGGTTGAAAGTCCTTCCTGCGCCATTTACAACAGGAAGGAAATTTGCGTGCCAAGAGTTACTGTTACCAACCAAACCTGTTACCTAGAAGCATTCGCACTGATATTATTTAACTTTTATAACTCTTACCCAAACTATTAAGTTTCCAGATGCAAGTTGTATTTACTGAACCTATTGAGCTAAAGTTGAACATCCTATAAGCGCAATTAGTTCATGGTAACAACCTGACATATAACCTTTGTCATGGATTGTACTGCGGCTTCATAGTCACTTAAATCTACTTCCCCCGAGAAAACTTAGTGAGAAGTAAACGCAACCATTCACTCAGATCTACACTACTTTTTATGAATATATTGGTTCTATTCCATGAAGGGTTTCCAAAAAAAACTCGGGAGTAATGTTTGAATCCACCACAATGAACCATTTTTTTGCCCTAAAGCTTTTCCCACAATATCTCTTTATACTTTCACGCCACCTGTTTTCCACCATGAACACAAGACATGGCAGAAGGTGTAACCTTATCAGTAAGACTGCCTTTGCTTTAAAACCCTAATGCTCTCTCATGCAATTCCTGAACAGATAGAGGCTGCAGCATGCCCTCTAGATGTACAATAAACAACAATCCTACCAACGGCCCTGCACCATAACCATTTGTCGTTATTTATTGATTCTTTAGTTATTTCAAATAAACTTGGAAATTTGCCTAATAAATGTATTAATGGAAATACTTGCTTGTTTTTTTCAGAAGCGAAAATGTAGCAGACCTCATTTTAGTTTGAGTCAACCTTTTTTAAGGGGTACCGTGATGGTTGTGTTTCATGCTATTTTAAAACTTGTCTCTATTTCTAAATATCATTATTTCATGTTGTACTAAATGAAGAGTATCTTAGTTTTTCAGTTTTATTTTTTTTGCATGGAAATTTTGTGGTAAGAATACTGCATTATATTCAACTCTTGGCACTCAGACACATAGATATTACGTCTAAGTTATATAAGAACTACATGAGGCGTTGATGTAGGCATGTTATGAGACTAAAACAAGACTCATTTCCCCATCTAGTCTTATGTTAACCGTTTCAACTCATCCAAACTGCTTGCCATAATAAAAGAAGGTTTAACTATCCTTGTTAGCCTGACAGAGCCAAAGCTTAATAGCTATATCGGTTTTGAATGTTTTTATGCACAAAATAGTTTCACATTTTCCTAATGCCGAAACTTGAAGTGCCACTTCACAAAGAAACAACAAGAATGTTAATATCACTAAAAGCTTTTAGTCACTAGCTTTTTTCCAGATTGTAATTTTCCTCAAGTAATGTTTTAGCTTTTGCTGCATTTTGTATGTTATCAAAATATATTGATTCACATGGCCCTGACAGAAATCACACAAGTATTTTCATCTCATTCTTACATCCGTTAAAATCTTTCAAGAAAGGGGATAATTGAACGCGTAAAATATAATTAATTGTATCCTTTTCAGAACGGGCTGTTTGGGATTAGAATTATCCTTGTTGCAACAAAATTTTATTACGAAGATCAGGGTGATGCTTTGGTAACAAGTGCTATTATGAGATTGTTACAGCATAAATAATAGTTTCGGAGATTTATCGCCAACCTGATAAACCCAGTGTAACAGGAAAATGTTTTTAGGTCCTATGAACTCAAAAATTATTATAGGTACGGCCATGTATTACATTAAGAGAGAGGGAAAGGTTACGAATGATCAAGAAAACTTAAAGTATGAAAATATTTGATAAAATTGGCCATATGACGAAGGCGTCAAGTGTTGCCTATGATAATACCAAGACTTACTCAAAGTGGCTAGGAATATTGCTGAAAGTTTATTCAAAATCCTCAAGACTTGTTTGCTATATCACCATAGAATCAAACAGTACCCCTAATGAGAGGTGTCACAGCATGCTACTTGGTTTCCTGTAGCAGAAAATCGGGATAGACTACTGGTTATTTCCTTTAACATTGCCAAGATTGTGGGTAGGTTATGGGTCTGTATTATGGGACTATTCTTACAGGTATTTCTATCCGAAAGTTAAGTAGTTGTTGAAGCCCCAATTTTATGTACCATACCAAAGTTCTTTGAAATGATATGTCACATTGATGAAATTTTGGAAAAGCTTTGTACTTATATTATGATAAGAATTTAATTTATTGTTTTATCTAAATTTTAGATATACCGACCTAGAATCATTAATGTTCTTCACAGGCATCAAGGAATGAATTTGCCTCGTGAAAAGCTAAGTGTACATTGAGCAAAGGATTGTGATTATAATAAACTTTTAATACATTAGTATTTAGATATGCGTCTTTCCTTTGGGTATGAAAATGGCTATGATTTAGTTAGATATTCTTTTGTTTTCTGCTTGCGTGGAAGTTGACAAAAACCTTCATTTACCTTAAATTTGATTTGATTGTTTTTAATTATTAATAGGAAGTTTGAACTTTAAACTAATAAAATGTTTTATATTTCATTAATAACTTTCAATATTAGAAAAGGAAATGGAAAAGTATCAATGTTAATCAACAACAAAAAATCAATAAACTAACATGATATTATGAATAACTCTCTTAAAATCCATATATTTCCGAGAACTCACCCAAAGCTGAAGTCTATTACTTAATTTCTTAAGATCTATAGCTGAGGAATTTGAACGAGCTCTTTTTTTATTTCCAACTGTTTACAACGCCAACAACTTCATACAAGAAACAATAAGAAAAACTGCAATTTTTTCTTCTAGACATAGAAGATTAAGACACTTTAAGTAATGCAAGAAAGTTTGAAATTTCTTTTAGTGGAACAGCTGAGATATTAATAGAACAGAAAAAGAGATTCGCGAAACTTTCATGTGAAATTTTCTGTTATATACATAAATGATAAGGGGTGCATAAACAAGCCGAATTCCGGTCTTATTCTGTTAAATTTATCCCTAGATCCAATAAAATATATGAACTTCAGGAGTTTTCCTCCAACCATAAAAACGAGACTCTTAGTTTAAATAGGTTTTGATACATTGGTAATATGTTAGTAAAGTAAATATTACCACTTCAGCCAGAGATATAAGAGAAAAGAGTTTGAGCACCGAATGTTTCCCCGCGTCTGCATTTGAATAGCAAAATACTTTTACAGAATAATATCTAGATTCTACGTTCTTCTATTATAAATAACGGCAACAACCCATACTTACTTTTCTTTGTCATATGTCCTGTTACTATTTAATCTAGACGCCATTGAAAAATGACAAAACATTTTGCACCAACCAGGGTAATATGGTTATTCCGTTAATGTGTGGAGATATGAGGTAGCCATTGTTATAGCCACTAATCTTGTTTCTTACAAAAGGAAAAAATAGACAGGTAGTACATTAATTCCAAATCTTAAATAGTATTTAATCAGCGGATGAAAAAGAGTGACGCTTAGCATACGTAAGATAACTCAATATTAAAACTTGCTCCAAATTATTGGGTATTGGCATGCTGGTCTATTATGTTTATTTTCTTATTTCCACTATTTTGTTGATCAAATCCACCGTTGAACAATCTGTATTCTTGTGATGCCATTGTAGGTAAGTAGGTCAGCTCACTAGAGATTGTCAGTTTTTATCTCTTGCCCCGAGCTACTTTATATACTCGTGTAACTTTATTCTACTCACGCTCTTATTCCCTGTCCACTGACTCGGTGTACCATCTGTTGAATTGTGAAAAAAATAGCTTAAATATCGAAAGTATATGAGATTCTAGGCCCTAAAGGCAATTTGTTATGGATACCCATGGTGCAGCAATTTTTTATAACACTAAGTCCTTTATTCTTACTAAGAAGTGGCTTTAATTTTGATTATCAATCGGAGAAACATAAAAAAATATTATTGAAAAATCATCAATAAACCAAAACCAACCCCTAGGCCCAGCACTCACATTCAGAAAATCTTACTACCAACTATTAATAAATTATTAAGATGTTGATTTCTGATACTCTTGAGCTATACTTGGAATATCCCTGGTCACATTATATTTTGTATTCACCCTGTTTATCTGCTCTCTGCTACATTTATATTTTGCATGGGTCTAAATCATAGTACGCTTCGTTTTCTTGATTTCATCTTGACTGATACTTCTATTGAAACGATATATGTGTAATATCTAGGACAAAAGTTAATGCTGTTCTAGTGCTAATATCCAATTAGATGTTTTTTCTTTTTGCAAATTAATTAGAAAGAATATACATGAGAGATGGATAGAGATCCATCGCATGTATCCAAATCGTTACTCATGAAAAATTATATAATCCATGAGCTATCTGTTTCTTTTAGAAAATTTACTGGTAAGGACCAAATTAGTTTCAGATAGATTTCTACATGGAGAAGTTTTGAGTGATATCTTCTATGTTTCTACTGTTAGCGGAGGAATAAACCAATTATATATGAAAAAAGGGGTTAAGTGATACTTCAGCATGTATTATGAGATATGGAAGAGTTCCTAAGTTTGCTTGTTAAAAGTAAGTACAGGTGTTGTATCTCATTTGAGTTTAGATAGAGGTTACTTATTTACATGATGACCTACTTCTCAATTGTTATAGGATATGTATTATTGAGGTAGAGGAGGGTTGCTTGGGTTTGAGGCTTGTTCTAACTACTTATCAGCATTTTCTTGTCGTTTACAGGTATTTGAGATCCCGTTTTAAGATTCCATGGTTTCGATCATCCTCTAAGAAAATTGTTTGAATACTCTAGGGGATATCTTGGAGGTTCAAAATCTGGGGTTGATTAATTATTTCCAACACTAAGATGTAATCTTCTGAAGCCTGCACCGCCATAAAAATATGGTTCTAACATCTTCTATGTTAATTTGATTTTTTTAAGGTATAGGATAAGATATAATTAATGAACAATACTTAACATATTTTGTAAGTAATAATTACTACTTTTATAGAATAAATACCTGTGGTTTTCTTTATAAACAAAAATAAGCTCCACGTGTGCTCTCATTCAAACATATGTAATTATAATGTTGATAGTGTGAAAGATGATAATTAAGTTACAACGAGTACCAGTTCATATCAATAAAACTGAACTAAGATGTTGGGTCTAACAAAGTTTAACATTGTTTCTAACTTGCAATATCTGCTCGCTTCTATTAGTCTATATCAGTAGCAAATCAATGTGCAGTTTGGGCAAATTTTGGGGCAGCATAGGTCTTATACTCTAATCAGAAGAAACGAGTTTTCTTTTTATTTTCCACGATTATGTCAGCTATAAAACTCTGAGGTCTGAATATATGGTTTAATCTAGCAGATATAATTTAGAAGATTAATACAAAAAGTATTTGTGTCACATGTTTTTATTCTCACCAAAAAAAAAATTATCCTTTAGTTGCAAGTTAAAATCTTCGGCTTTTAAAATCTAAATCGTAAAAAAGGAAATTCTTCCTAATCATGTCCTTCATTTGATGTTCATTAAGTCTTCCACTATATCTCTTATTTCACTACTACCATGAAAATTGGTGAACATCTTCAAATGGTTGATGATAGTTTTAATAGATCCTATCAGATTCTGCTTTACAGATACTAGTTGGGATCAATTGTCAACTATTGAGAATTGCAGAAAAAATATGTTACTTTTCGATTGTTCATATTCATCCTAACATCATTATGGCAGACAACCTTATAATCACGAAGAAAAAAATTAATTCTATAAAACATCATATCATTTGCCGCAACTTTAGAATACTCGTTCTATGTATTCATGATAAAACTAAGCTATATTTTTTTTATTAGTACAAAAACAGTAATGATTGAAATTATAGAACATCCAAATCCTTACAATTTCATTTAAATAATTTTTTTGCAAAATCGCAAATATTCATGCGCCAATACGCAAAGTTAATTAGAACTTATTCCAGAAATTAAATTTTATTTCGAGAGTTCAAACATTCTTTTTACCCTGCTTGCTTCCACAAAAAGACTACAATTTGCTCAGCTCCTAGATTAACCTCTGATAGAGGAACTCTTGTTTCTGCATGCTTAAAGTAAACCATTGCAACAGAATCTTAAGTACTTAACGAAATAATAAAAGATCAATCACATCTCATCAGCGGCATCTTGGACAGCAAGCAATGAAATTTCAAAGCTTGCTAGAAGGATTTGATAGCCAGCAGTTGTTTAAGTTGACCAAAAGTGTCTTTTCAAAGTGTTTGTTCTCTGAACTCATTCAGGATTCACTACCTCACTGGAAACTGGAGAACAAGGAGTTTTAAATTTACTTTTCACGCAGAAGAGTTTTAAGAGCCTATGTTCAACATAAATTAATTCATGAATAGATGCAATGATAAATAAATTGGCAAAAGAAAGGCCTTTTACTTTTCCTTAGGAGCTAATCTAAAGCAATCTAGTACTAGGTCAGCCAGAAAACTCTGCGATTTTTTTTTTCATTAAAAACTCCAAGCGTTTGCAAAAAAGAAATAATTTCAGAGAAAATTTTTCATCTAGTTTGATTGCACCAACTAAGCACATATACTATGAACCAAAAAGATGAAGAAAAATGAGCGAGATGTAATGTCGGCTAAAATAAGTAAGAAATCAAAGAAAAACATAAAATTGAAAACTTACACCCGGCGCCAATCTTCTGGAACCTTTTTCTTCACATATATAGAAAGAAAATCTGAAACAAGCTCTTCTTGATGAATTTTGTCCAGAGCATCATGAGCAGCTTCCACCAAGAGTCTATAAACAGACTGATTCTCCTCTTCTTTTGTTGGATTTCTTGTATTGAGGAATAAATCAAACCCTATAATACCTACACAACTTGTACATTTCGAGAGCTTTCCTGCTTTTACACTCATTTGAGTTAACGAAGCTTCATTCTGAGAAAGTATGTTTTTCACTGCATGCACAGCAAGATCCAATATTTCCTCGACCTTATTTTCAGATACTAATTTTGATAAGAAATTTAAGCTTCGAGTATTATTTCCATCCAGTGTTTTGAAGAGTGCATTCCTTTTCAACACTTTTGTATTCTGCTTCCAATCCACTGATACAAAAGCGGGATCGAATACTAGAAGACCTTTAGTTGTCGAAATATATATTTCCAAAGGTGATGTGGATGTAATTACTGCGTATAATACCATCTTGAACTTTACATCACTATTTATTGCCCCATCTCTATCATTAACATCAGTTATAACAGCGTTTAACTGTTTCAAAAAACCACTACTAAATTTATTGATTTTCGCATTGGTTTTACTGAGATACTGAAATGCATTCATATTTCCCTTTCCTGCGAAGCAATCATCTGCAAAGTTTGATCCACACAAAATTAATTCTTTTGACTTAAAAGCACCTAAATTCATTTCTTTTTTTGTTATTTTTGTTGCGGATTTATGAGCGAAGAACTTGTGTTCAATTCCGAGGCTTTCGATCTTTTCTTTGTAAAGCTCCATATCAGATTTTGTATTCTTTAATCGAATAGATAAAATATTGATATTTTTGACAAGCTCTTCTTCTTCAATACTTTCAATCTCTGCTAAATCTTGTTCTTCTTCCTCATTGAAATCTTCTGCTTCATCTTCAGGGACATACTCGGTGTGCCTAATCGAGGTAAGATGTTTTAGAAAAGGTTCATACAAAGGGGTACTGCTTAAAGCTCCCGAAATGGTATTGAAAGAAACTTTCTTCCTTTCCGTAATAAGCTCTTGTTCCAATTGTTCTATTCTTTCTTCTGTTATTTCTTCATCTGCTTTCTTGTTCCATTGGCTAATTTTTTCCTCAATCATTTCAGAAAATTCCTGCTCGATAAGTCGATTTTCCTCTTTATATTTGATATTATTTGCTTCTATTTGATCTCTAATAACTCCATCAACACCTTTGGAAAAAATTTCATCATACTTCTTTATCCTTTCTGCTAACTTTGTATCTTGTTCTTCTCTTTTCAAACCAGCATCCAAAGCTTTTTCCATGCTTTCATAGACACTTGAAACCCTTTCATTAGAATCATTACCCTCATCCCCTTCATCAGTATAATCCTCATTTTCATCCAACTCATTTTCATTACTCAGCTCCCCTGTGTTTTCATCACTGGCAAAATACAACTCTTCAACAGCTAAAACTTCGTTGATTCCAAGGATATCTGCAATTTTAATAAACTTATCTCGGTTTCTTCTGAAAACGAGGATCCATGATGCGAATGTTGTTGATAGAAAGAAGATATCTAATAAAGAAAGTGAACAACAACTTTTCTTTTTCATTTTTCGTCCTTATGATTGTTGGGTTATGCGGCCCAATGGTATCGTTTTTTATCAATTAATTATCGATTATCGAATGGAAACTCCCACATGTTTTGAAATAGCCTAGTGCTAACTATTAAGCATTACTCCAGTGCAAAAAGGCGTCAAAAGTTTTGAGTATATTAAGGAGAAATATATTTTACTTAAATCATTATAGATGCAGTATAGCTCAGGGCATTTGCGGCTTCATTATATTGTATTTGGAGAATAAAGTGCTTGCATTATATGGGACATTTGAATACATAGTTCCATATTAGTAGACTAAAGGAAAAGTTGAAATAACTATTAGTTAATTTTATCTGTATAGGCGTGAATAGGTTGAATAAATCAAGATTTGACCTGTGTTTAGTTCACAAAAAATTAAGATAACTGATGCCTTATTGTAACCTCTACAGAGGATTTCCGGCTAAGGGCAACCCAGATTGGTCTTTGTATATAAAATAACAATGTTTGCTTAAAACTAGTTTCAATTTATCTACGATTTTAAATTTAAATGCTGCTAAGCTCTACGTGGAATAAGGCATATCTACAACTCTTCTGTGCAATGAATCTTGTATTAGAAGCCTATTGTTAACCCAACATGTAAGGAATATATTCCTTTCTGTGTTAAACATCTGTTGCTCTATTGTATAGATAATTTTCTTTGTTTTCTTCTTCTTAAAGATTAGTTACAAAGAGTATCATGTATCAGTTCAATAGCTAACTATAACTACAAATACAACGCCGGAGCGTTGAGCGATTGGTAGCTACTAAATCTATAGTTTGGTTAGTTTTACCTTTGCAGTTTATCATAGGCAGGAACTAATTTTAACAACTGGACTAAAGTCTAGGGGCATGAGCTGTATGTCTCGTGTAATTCAACATTTCCCCTATGGATTCTTGTGTTCAAACTACGAATAACATTTGCTTACCCTAAGTGTCAAAGTCATAGAAGAGGCCAAATAAATATATAATTATCTATTACTTCTAAGATTATAATATTTTGAAGTTTAACTACCTCTTTTGTATTAGGTACTTCTTTATATTTTTCTATTATAGGATATACTTTAGTATTTCTTCTATAGTACCACTGACACTTTTCTATCTCTTTCCATCTCCTGTACCTCTAGTATTTCCAGATTCATTCACTTTATCTCTACCTTATATTATTCTAGTCTTGTACAGCCCCTTATTCTGTTCTAGGTTTTGGAGAGATTGTCCACAACGGATATTTTGTTCTTGCTTTTCACCTCTCTAATCTTAGGTACAATACATTACAAAAGATAGAAACTTATGTTAGCGAAACAAAAGCTACTGTAGTTATAAAATATTATTGTTTTGTAAATGGAAAATAAACCCCTTCTAATAGCTTCTTGGATTTTTTAAAGAATTTTTAAGGACCTGGCAAGTTATGGGCTAAAGCCATAATTATATATATATATTTGAACGTACAGCGTTTCACTTATTTGTTATACCAATCCCAGGTCTATGGTGTATTTTCTCTATTTCCTTTCTCCATTCTGCTGAGAGATCTACATCTAATATTCCCTTACTTAAAATTCTAATTTTTCCCTTAAATCTAGTTCTGTTCACAGGGATGTTAGTTTACTAACTGGTGTAATGCATACTCCTCACATTTGCGTATCTTTTCAAAACCTTTTGCAATAATTAATGAAAAGGAATCTTCAGGCTGTTAGCAACATAGTGTCTGTTTTATATTTTGCTTATGAAACTAAATTTCTATTGAGCTCGTCATGTCCTATAATGTTTGAGAGTAAAGTATTCAAGTAAATGTACCATTCCTGTATTATTCATTCAGAGACAAGGGTTAAGAATATAACTGTATTAAGAATAACAATCTGGATGATATGTTCAGTTATCAAAAATAGATGGATTCCAAGAAACGAAAGTAAAAGATTCATAAGTTGGAATTTAATGAATCGATGTAAAATTCAGGATGAATATTGTATTGTTTCAAGAATAATTAGAATGATATTGCAGAGTTAGAAAATAAAACCTAGGACCAAAACACTAAACACTCAATCCAATAAACCTATGAAAAAATAAGAAAAAATACAGTTTATATGCTTTGCTGTAGATATCTTACTGTTCAAACTTGTCAGTATTGATCATAATCCTCTAGCTTTAGCTAAGTTTGATCTAGAGAGATGTGAATCCATAATTTATCGAATTGAGATCAATTATTCATTGGGACAAATTCAAAATATCGAGAGATTCTCAAGCTGAACAATAAATTAAGTTTAGATTATTTTTAAAATTGCCTAACTAATACAGGAAATCAATACAGGGGAGCTTTCGAGATTCTGAATGAGTATACAATGGCTCAGTTTAGTCAAAACACGGGAATTATATTCAGAAATCAAAGGTTGAAGGTAAACCCAGTTTATGTAAGAGCTAATAAATATATTTCATAAGAATATTAGTCTACCATACAGATTCAAATTTTAACTGATGAGTGCAGCCCTCAGGATGTTGCAGTATGTTTTAAATAACTTTTGAAGGTGTTCCACACTTATCTCCCTGAGCTTACCGAAGTTTTGTAGATGATTACTGTGTAACCTTATTCATCTTATCTTAACCCCATTTCTCCTTTCGTATTCAAAATAAAATTCTTGCAAACTTAGTTTTAGATGTGAAAAATATCTCAATTTGCTAATACAAACGCTTTACAGTTAAAATTGTTTGAAAATTATCAAACTGGTGGAAATCATGGAGACATTTTGGATCTTCCATGTAGTGTTAGTGGCATTATATATTTGGTATACTCCGCAATTTTTTCTGCACCCAGCGCTAAAAAACTGAAGGTTTTGAATTCTTTTTTTTATTTCATTTTTATTTTTCATCAACTCTTTGTCCTTTAACTTACCTTCCTGGTTCACAATTCTAAAGCTATAAACTCCTGGCCGTAGTAAGCTAAAGTGGCAGTTAAAACTCAATGACTTTCAAAGTGGTTAAGTCCTTTTAAGTGAGGTGATAAGCTTTGAAATGTCTTGCCCTATGGAATATGGGGAGTACAAGTTTTCGATACATCGTTACGCAAACTTACCGGTATATTGGTTTAGTGGGCTCAAGCCCCATATCCTGCAAAAAACGGGTAATTGCGTCAGTTATATCCTCCTTGTAAGACTAATAGGTTTCTAATTTCCGATTTTACCCACAACAACAAAAACTGGATGCTGACTACTAAATATACAACTTTAATTTTGCAAACCATGAGGTTGAAATATCCCTCAATATGAAAATTTTTCATGATAGAATCGCTTTTCACAGTATTCCTTGTGATATATTTTAAAAATTGTCATTTTAACTCCTTTTCTGGGTTTTCATAATGATTTTGGCTTTTCTTTATCTCTACAGGTGAAACCCCCCGAGGTTATTCTGCTTTGCTTAAATCTCCCATTCTAAAATCTCAAGCACATCTTCCTCAAAAACTCTGTGTTGATTTCAACACTGAAAAAAGGACCTCTACAACCTAGATTCTGTAGAAATACCTATGATTCTCATGTGAGGGTTGGTATGAAAGTGCTATAAAGATAGCCTTATAGTTCACATCCCACTTAGCTCCTAGTGGGAAATTTTCCTAGAAGTACATTTAGTGTAGGAAACCTGTAACAATAGCCGCAAAAATGAAAAATTTAACCTAATAAACCCACAAGTCGTCAATTAAAGAAAAGCTTATACTTGGACGATGAACAATTGTAAAACGAGAATACGCAGAGGAGATTTATACTCGGTGATACTTGACACATTTCAACACTAACCCCACCAATAAACCAATTAGCTTGCACCCTTCAAGTGAAAACCTTACACCATCCAAAGAGGTTAAGTTGCACTGCAAGAAGCAATTTTTCACACAAAGGAGCGAAATAGCTCTAAACTAACGAAATTAAACAAAGATTTAAACACTGGATAGTTTCAATACATCTAGTTCAAGAGTTTCCATCCACAAAAAAAATCGTCGAAAAGAAAATTTACATCTCATCTTGAATCTCTTAGACTCCATAACCTCTGTGTCAACTAGGAAGCTAGTCCTATATTTCGCTTTCTTCAAACATCAAAATCTTATTCTAATGTTTCATTTAAACGGTAACTTGAACTTCTTCGTTCTTATACAGTTTCCGTTAAAATTTCAAAACGGTCAGAGAAAGATATTCTTAGTATTGATTGCATTTTTCTTTCTCGCACTTAGTTGCAATAGGCATTACGTTGCCAAGAGAAATTATGGCGCAGAGTAGCTGCTTTTTTCAAGATTCAAATATGAAGAGAAAGTTTCAGGGAGAGATAGTGTCGTGGGAAAATATTAACAACTTACAAGATCAACTACTTAAATCTTATCTTTTTTTTCTAAATTTCAAGGGCTGTACTTTAATTAGGAGTTTAATTATGAGCAGCTAAGTTTTTAGTTTCCGAAAAATTCCGAAAATATTTGGCTGGAGAAATATAAATACAAGAATTCAGAGAACAAAGGTCAAGGGAAAGCATAATATGCGTTGATGTTTACATTCTTATGTTTAGCCTGAGTTTGGTCTGTTTTTCTTAATGGATGTAACGAAAAAAATGAAGCTGACAAATGTTTTTCCGCATTTTAGTGACTTTAAAGTCGTATAGTATTCAACTCGAGTAAAAATAGAACCAACCGTGGAATGAAAAAATATAACCAACAGCATCAACTTAGTTCAAAGGGATTTTAATTTCCAAAATCTTCATGCAAGTGTTAAATCAATGCCACCTGGAGCTTGAGGGTAACCCATAAGATGATAAGAACCAATTGAAGAAGTATTTGACAGATAATAAAGGAAAACTGAAAGAGTACTTTTTAAAAGCAGGAGTTAAGCTGTCGAAGGATTAGGAGAACTGGGTCTTGAAAGCTTTAATTAAGTTTCAAGAAGTTAGTTGCGTTTAAGGAACTAGTTATATTAGCCAGCTAAGAAACTAGTTAAATGCACATAGTCACCAAGTTTAAGCTTTCAGTCAAAGACTAAATTTTCTTTGATTCCAAGGAAATCGAGAAACTGAACCCAAATACAAATAACTTGATCAAACTTAAACATTTTTCATTAGTTCGCGTTGCTCTCCAGGCCAGTTATAGCGCTTCCCTATTTCAACTATCTGAATTTAGTTTGGTTCTTGATTGAATTTATCTATTCCTAAAGCAGAGTCTTACTCTTGCGAAACTTTGTTGTCTCACTTTTAGCATTGTTTTCTTAGTTGAATAAAGTTTTCACTTTATGCAGGAAAGTGGCCATGTATTTCAATGAAAATATAGCTTAAATAAAAACATAAGACAAGCATTCTATTAATTGCAATAATCACATTGTAATTGAATAGTGTAGGATTATGTTAATCTAGTAGCTTCGAGGAACAGCAAGAGATATAACATAAGTATTTCGCACAAAAAACGCGCAGCAGAATATAATTAGATATAGCTGTTCCCAAGTAATAGAACTTAACTTAGATTGTATGGAAGACGAAACATATTCTTGCAATCGAACCAAATATAACTCCTAAAATAATATTGATTACTGAATGAAAAATTTTACACCAATGTCTTTATATTCAAAGCTACAATGCGGCAAAGTTGATATCACCATATGGTTCATCTTGTTCCACCTCAATCTTGTTCTCGGTCTTTAGTCTTAGCAATGTATGAAACATTTCTGCCTTATGAGATCTTGAGCTACGTTTTGTCACATCAAGAAAACTTCCGGGGTCTTCCAAAAACACTTTTTCTAGTTCTTCGTTTGAGCGGTGCTTTACCTCTTCGCTCACCTCCTCTAACTCTTCATACTTACTACTAAACTCGTCATAGCCAAAATCCATTTCATCATCATTTTGCAATCCCAGCGATTCACCCATGCTTGGTCTTTCACCTGGGCTACTGAAGTCTAGTCCCAACGTGTCTGACTTAGACACTGTAGAAAGTCTAACATCAGTTTCACGATTAAGTGGTAACATAGAACTCTTCCTTCCAATCTCACTTTCCTCTTCATTTCCCTTTTGCAGCAATAGAAATCGCTGATAAACGTCATTTTGGGATGCTATGGATTCTTCTCCATCGCTTCCGGCAAGTTCATAATCAGTCGGGTCATCATCATATCCGTACTCATATTCTTCCAATAAAACTCCGTTCTCCATAAAAAAATTCTGTGTTTTAGGTGCCTGAGTCTCGTTAAACTTTTTCCTCCACTTATTTCTAATTTCATTAGAAGAACTTGCTTTCTTTTCAATAATGTCAGTTTTCCATTTTGGTCTCTTCTCCGTATCCTTTCTTTTCCGTTTTACTGACTTCTTTGACTTTTTCTTGGGTTCAATGTTTCTTGATATTAATTCAATCTCTGGTTTCGCTGCTTCAATTTCTTGGTCAAAATTCAATTCAAGAGGTTGGATGTCTTCAGCTAATTCACCTATATCAAATGGTTCATCATCTCTGAATGAGTTTGTGACATCAGCAGTTCCAAAACCAGAACCTGTCCCAGTCAATCTTCCAATAACTGAGCTCATCTCGTCTCGAAAATCCTCACTTCTTACCCCTTTACTAATCTCACTTAATTCCGTCATCCTTCTTGCTATCTTTGCCTTTCTTCTAGCTGAGAATGTCATGGAGTTCTCATTAGACAACTCACTCGAAAGGTTACTAATTTCAATTGATCTCGATTGATCATTATAAACCAGTGGCTTTTCCAGCAAATTCTTAAAATCCTCGTTTCGAAATTTACGTTTCCTAGGTTTCTTAGACCTAAGAGCAGCAACAACCCCTAGTTTAAAATTAGGTCCACTGCTTGATATACGAACTTTCAGCAGTGCGTTGTCACAATCTTGAAGCAGAAAATGCGCTTGTCTACCTGATAATCTTACAGCTCCTAGGAGCAATTGCGCTGATAAGCGCAACGAGAGAGGTTTCGAAGGATTAAGGAGCGAATCCAATAAAGCAGAAAGATCTGTTGAGACAGATTCTGAGCGAGATAAGTTTGGTTTGTACGCGCATTGCCATAGAAGAGCTAAAGGCGACTTTGAAGCTATTAGTTCTTCTGAAGAAAACATTTGTGCTAACGGTTTTATTTGTGAACCTTCTGACTTAATTGGTTGAACATGTTTTCTGATTGGTTAGGACAAATGTCGTGATACAAATCCGATGACGTGGCAGTGTTTCTTGAACATTCTGATTGGCCAACAGCTGCGTTTGATTCGTCAATGTTTTGGAACAAGAAGAGTGCAAATTGAATGGAACCAATATTTTCAAAGAGCACCAAATCAACAGAGCAAACCAGGAAAGAGGAAGAAAGAATAGAGAGTAATGATATTGTGACAAAAAGAATAGTTTCTACTGCTTCAAAATTGATAAAATCATACAAATCAGTGAAAAATCCAGCTGATAAACTTTTAGAAGCTGAACTACCTAAAAAATATGCACAGAGCAAGAAAACAGAGTTGGCAAACCGGCGAGTAGTAAATCAAACAAAATCAAATATTGAATCTGCAATCATTTCTTCTGCACGCGCTTCTATTCTATCTAGCAGAACTCTAACCGATAACTCAAGACTTCTGACAACTGATCGATCCGATCCAAGTGAAAAGGCAACTTACGAGATAACTCAAACTGAACTTAAACCTCATCTTAACACAGCAACTGAGGCAAAACTATTTAATTTTACTTTTCCAAGAGGCCTAGGCCCATATAAAACTTGTTACAGTGCAAATGGAAGGTACATGGCTCTGGCAGGAACTTCTGCAGGACACATTTGTGCACTGGATTGCCTTAAGAGTGACCAGTTGTACGAGAGAATGATACGAGATAGAGTTAATGATATGACCTTTCTTCATTCACATAGATTTCTAGCAGTTGCACAGAATAAAAACACGTTCATTTATGATCATGTGGGATTAGAGTTGCATCGACTAAGTAAACATCACTATGCCAAGTACCTAACATTTTTAAGACCATTTTTCCTGCTTGCTTCAGCTGCAGAAAATGGAAAAGTTGTTTGGCAAGATACATCTACTGGTGAAGTCGTCAAGTATACAAAGACCAAAAGGCAGGTTGCTTCAATGACCCATAATAAGACAAATGGAGTTCTAAGTGTTGGATCGAAAACTGGTGTTGTTTCATTGTGGACACCTAATCAGGATTCATCTGTCATGGAGATCTTAGCTCATTCTGGTCGAGTAAATGGGATGGGTTTTGATAGATCTGGTCAATACTTGGTGAGTTTAGGTGTTAACCTGCAAGTTAAAATATGGGATTTGAGAAAGACAAACGATCTGATGAATAGTTTTCGCACAAATAGAGTTGCTTCTGGAGTGACTATATCAGACACGAATCTTTTAGGCTTAAATTTTGGGAACACGGTCAAAGTTTGGAAAGATTCTATTTTTACAGAGGATTTTGATCAGAACGAAAAAGCCTATATGGTGCATCATATGAAGGATAGAAGTTGTAGAATAAATGACATTGTCTTTAGACCTTATGAGGATATTTTGTCTCTTGGGACTGATACTGGGTTGAAAAACCTCGTAGTTCCTGGATCTGGAATGAGTGATTTTGATGCATTTGAAGCTAATCCATACGAAGAGAGAAAGCAATTGGTTGAAAGAGAAGTTAAAAACTTATTAGAGAAGCTTCAACCCGAAATGATCAGTTTAGATCCAGATCAGAGTTTTATTGGGAAGTTAAGGGCAGAGGAAGATAGTGAGAACTTTGTACAGCCTAAGATTGTAATCAGGAAGAAAGATAAAAGTAAGAAGCGGATGAGGGGAAGAGGTAAAGCTGGAAAAGCGGAAAAGAACCAGGATGCTTTGTATCGCCAAGAAGGAAGAAAACTATTACAAGAGAAATTAGAAGCATCAAAAAATAATCGTGAAAAACCTGCTGTTGAGAAGATTATTGACGAGGATGGGTTTGAACTTGTGCAATATAAAAAACGGAGGTACAAATAAACTTAGCCCAAACAATTATTTGGCAGGAAAGGCTTCAGGTAAGATCTGTTAGCTGACACCACTCGCGAAGTTCAAGAGCCTTGGTGAGTTCCTCCTCTGCAAGGTCACATTGATCGGGTATGTAGTTTTGAGCAAAGCTGAAAGCATTTTTCCCGGTCAAACAAGACGTTGGACAGCAAAGCACTCTTCTGGCAAGTATAGCAAGCTTTGGATAAGTTTCGCTTCTAGCATTCCAGTAAAGGAGAATGTCATCTCTATCTTTTAGTGCAGGCTCTTTTAGGAATGATTTTATCCTTGTTTCTTGGTCTCCCAGAACTGATCGAACTTTGTGCCGTTCTGAGTTGTAATATGATGACACTTTAAAGCTTGATCCAAGTTTCTCTATTCGCTGAAAAGATGTTAAATCAACTAAATTAGTTTGTGCCAGTAAAAATGCTACATCATTTTCAAAATTTTCTTCTCTAATAGTATTGCTTCTTGGAATCCGCTTATCTAACAGTTGAGCAAGTTGCACTAGACCGCAATCCTGTTGAATACTTGTCAGTTCTATTTCTCTCTGACAATTAAATTCCTCAAGTTTCTTTTCAGCTTCAACAAAACTTTTGCGCATTTGAAGCCCAAAAGTTTCATCATCATTTCTTGACACTAAATCATTCATGAGAAGCCTAACTTGTCCCAATGATTTTTCAAAAGCGTTAAACATTCCCTTCCTAGCACTACAAGTAACTTCATTTTCAACAGCAGCATCTAATCCTATTGATTCAAACTTCTCCAGACACTGAAGGACTACTTCAAGACCATTAAAGTCTGGCTGCAATAACCGAACAGCCTCAAATTCTTTATCAAACTGAAGCATCTTTTCTTGTACGGTGAGAATCAAACTCTTCTTCTTTAGCAACATTCGTAACATCTTAATTATTAGATCCCAACGAGTCTCAACTCCAAGTTCTGGGATTAATGTATTTCTAGAATTTCCGCTGATTGAACTTTTCACAGCTCTTGACCAATCATTTCTTCGCTTTACATTGCAAAAAAACTTGGAAAAGTTTTTAGCCTTAGACACAACAAACTCAAAAACATTCAAAATTAGCTTAACAACCTGTGAAATCATCTCAAAAAGACACCCAAAGTGCCACTTAGGGGAGAGCACCCATCCAATTGAGCCAAGATTCATTTCCACACGATGCAACTTTAACTTCTCTCGTAAAATACGGACGGCTTCTATGAATTTCTTATTATTTCCAGTTGTAATGGACACCACATTTTGACAAATTTTCCATTTCTTCAGAATGTTTAGGAGTAGAATTGAGTTCGCAATATAATCTTCAAAACCATAATGTCTAAATATGAACAGAAAAGAGGTATTTACCTTTCAATTGATATCGGTATTTTCTTAAGCTTAAAATTTTCATCAACGAAATGAAGAGTTGTTTTCATAAATGCTTTTGGAATCGCCGAACTTGAGCTATCGATTGAAACAGCGAGACTTGAATTGACAATCTGTTTTTCAACAATGGTTTGAATTTTGGACTTCATATCCTCATGCTGTAGATTAACGTATTTTATGAACTCATTTCGTCTCTGCAAATTAACTTTTCTATGCATCAAAACCACCAACTCGTCTAGAAACCAGTTCTTTGAATATTTTACGTCTGCCTTCTTCTCCCGTTCAGCAAGATTATCGATCCCTAGATCTTGAACAACTTCTCCGTTTACAAGATCCTTCTTTCGAAGCGTACTATCAACCCTAGCCAATGAGTTCCTTCTATTTTTTACTTCTGCATTTGGATTAATTTTAGGACAGCTTTTCATATGTCTTAAACGGCTTGTTGTGTTACCGGATCTCGCGCCTACAGCGACGTTGCAACCAATGCAGATCTTTAAGTTTATATCTGACGGATGATCTTTGAAATAAGTATGAACTTTGCTTTTAAGAACTCGTTTAGCTCGTTTTCTCTCAGGTCCGGTACTTTGGGTTGTGGGGAGTTTTCTCGACGTCGAATTTGGAACAGTAGGCAGACGTATGGGGCTTCGGATACCTTGAAACGAATCCGTATTCATAGTTATTGAAAAAGAGGACAATTTTGGAAATTTTGAGTATAATATATATTATTAATATTTTTTATCTTTAGGTTCAGAAAGTGTTCTTAGTTTAACTCTTCTCCCGCTTTGTGCAACTTGTTGACTCTTTGTGTTCAATACGATCGGTTTCTTCGTCGGATATTAACTCTTAACTATAGTAAAGATAACTCTAAGCATATTAGATAAAAAAATATGAATAGTAAACATGATTTCCGATAACATGTAATCTATTCCGTAGACCTGATATTTGATCAGCTTTGCACCGGTGCAGAGAACATTCGATAATGACTCGTTGCAGTTTCGTTAAATTTTGGGAAATATTCGCTTTCGAAGCATCAATAGATAATACGAGACAATAATTAAAGATATAATAAAACTATTCATAAGTTAAACTCTTAGTTAAGTCTGCAAAGACATGAACTTTATACCGATACTGAAACATGACCACTCTGTTGCATATCCCTTCTATTCTTAACAACAAGCATTACGGCCAAAGCAGACGCTACGGTAGCCAATACACCAACAAGTGCATACCACATCACAAGACTTTCTTCACCTACTGAAATATCAATAACCTCCTCATTGCTTGATGCCAATGCAACTGCATCACACTCTCCACATGAAAGTGGACATCTATCTCGAACAAAGTCATAACCTGCACAATAAATCACTAGATTTGGACATTCTGTAGGAATACCGTTCACAGTAATGCCACTTGGCGACAAATCTACGCAATCAGGGCCAGCAGATGGAAATGGAGTTGGAGCAGCTGTAGTTGGTGGTGTTGGTACCGGTGCAGCAGTAGGTCCAAATCCAAATGCCATTTGTGGGGTAAGGAAGAACAATCCTCTTTCGATTGAACTTACAGCAAGTGTTCCAGAAGGGTGCATGTAGTTAGACCAAGTTCCATCAAAGATATTTCCACTCAAATCAGGAGCTACGTCAAAGTGACCTACTTCGGTGGCATCAGGTAGGTTTGAGACGTCAAGAACTCTAATTCCAGAGACGTAATTGGATAGGTAAGCAAAATCAGTATCCGGAGGATTAGCCATAGCTGGATTTCCTGCCAAACCTCTTTTATGAATAGCTCCCCATACATAAAGATTGTGATCAATAGAAGTTTGAGTAGATGTGAAGGTATCTGCAAGAAACGGATTGGATAGATCAGAAACATCAAAAATATAGGTAGTTTGTCTAGAAACAGTTCCACCTTGCTCATCCAGTTCATCATTTACTAAGACATATCTTCTGTCGTCAGTAATTCCACTCTGGTGAGTATATCTGGATCCACTGTATCCAGTTCTGCTTAGTTGAGAAACTGAGTTCTTAGAAGAAACATCCCAAATGGTCAAAGTATCTTCGTTAGAAGCGAAGCAGATCTCACTTCCAGTAAAACTTGTGTCAGGTCCATCATACACAATACACTCGACATCGTGAGTATACCCATCACTTGAAACACAGGTGGAGAACTCAGGCTCAAGTGGATCAGATAAATCTACTACATGTAACCCTCCACTGCAGGTATTTGATCCGACAGAATACAAGAAACCAGTTTCAGTATTGACGAAAACATTGTGACTATTTCCGTGCTCTCTGTATACAAAGTCAGGTGAAAAGGATACAAGAGCATCTCCGCTAAGACTGTTCAATCTATTCAGATCAAACACTTCAATACCATATGTGCTCTGAGAACCACTATCTTTCACAACATAAGCGGTATCTTCATACACCTTCACATCACACCATGAACTCTTGTCTCTTCCTGAAACCATAGAACCTAATCGTGCAGGATTTTCTGGATCAGAACTGTCGATGAACCAGACTCCATTGTCAACACACATAAGGGTGATTTCTCTCCCATTTGGATCCAACCATCCCCAAATATCACTTCCAGCTGAGGTTCCTCCGTTGCCAGAAATAGATAGATCACTTAAAGATATGAAACTTTCGAAGTCGATGTTTGAACAAGAGAAGGACTCACCTCCGAATGACACGCTGCCCCCTGAACAAGAGATTCTGGAGTTAGTCCTACTCTCATATTGTTTCCATTTACCTTCTTCAATCATCTGAGTCCAGTATGCCTCTTTTTCTGTCATCGAGTTTTTCATACGCATGTGTGCAGCATCATTCACTTCTAAATTCTCTGCAACAAGGTTGAACTTTGGTTCTTGCAGTACAGTTGAAGAAGCCAACTTCCCAAGAACGGCTGTCATAAAAACTTGCTTCATATTTTTTTCTTTTCTTTTGGTTTGCTAGATTGTAGAATATATTTTTATATCCTTTCTTCAACCCGGAAACTGTGTTTTATATTATGTTTCTGGGTGTTCCAAGAATAGAATTTCAGGTGCAATAATCATTGATTCTAACGAGACGTTGTCCCGGTTTCAAGTTTCTCATATTTGTATATTAATGTATACGTAATTAATGATACACGGGTTTTAAAAATCCTCTGTCTCAAATTGTCTCGATAAATGAGGGTGATACTTTTGAGGGTGAATCGGCAAATAGAATCACGAGGACATCAAAACTCATGAAGAATTTGTAGTAAAGAATTTATATAAAGGAATGTTATCTCATTTTTAGCAAATAGTAAAAATATTGCACCCTGTAACTTTTTGTACCTATACTTATTTTGGGCACCTTTTTCTACTTAAGTCACACGCGTAGAAGTTAGATAAATCTCCAATTCTTGAGAAACTATATGGATGATTGATGAAAATTCATTCTAATATTAAAGACTTGAGTCTGAAGACAAAGTTTGTTGTCGTATATATTTTTAATTATATAAAAAAAGTTGAATTGGTTCAAGTTTCAACAATCCTTGGAAAGTAGATTGAAAGAAATTCCCAAAAATAGTGAGTTTTGTTACCAATAAAAATAGGTGGAGACTTTTTAGAGGGCTTAAGCTAATTAAATAATGTTATTCTTCTTGACGGCGCTCGCTTAGTTGCCCTCCTCAGGTTGCTGCTAGTGGCACCGTGAAGAGTAGTTTTGGCTTCGTGCAAATTGCCTTTCTTGTGTACATGTAAAACAAAGGGAAGAGATAGTAGAGCTTGGTTGTCTTTTTAAATATCATGAGTTATATCTACAGAAGCCACCTGGAAGATTTTCAAAACGTGCCCTGCATATGCTATTGTCTTGGCTTAGCAAGAAATATCAGGTTGCGCTCATTTAGCATTTGCAGTCTTTAAGTTTCAAATAGGTTAATATACTGCATCATAGCAGTTTCCATCTGCAAAGCACAAACCCCATATATTGCGCATGCACTTCTTGTACAACTAGTACTAATGTATGGTATCTGGACAATGATATAACGTTAAGGTATTAGGAGTCTTCAGAAAACCTTTTACTCACAATGAATCCAGCAGCTCAATTTTCGACTTAAGGGCTAAATGTTTGAAGCCTCCGATAGCAGCTTGCATGCACGCGCAATTCTTCAGGTGACTGCCTTTAAATTTGCTGCTTTGGAACATGAATTCAACGTCAGTTCATAGGTCTTTATATATGATAATATCAATGATCTTTTTGTTTATGCTCCACTGCATAAATTTCGAAGAGATATCGCAAGTGTTTGTTGTCTTACTAATATATAAAAGTCCCTTTCAAATCATGGTTACATGTTCATCATTAAAAATCTAGGATTAGTTTTCAGTGCTGACATAACCACTCTTCCGAAACAGAACTCTGTACTTCAAAATCCTGGCTTCAAACTAGGTTGAACATACTCCATCATAGAAGCTTACCCATATCGAATCGAGTACTGGAGTTTCAAAATGAATTGAATGTTTTCTATGCTTTAGAAAAAGTAATATCCTGCAAGCAACAAGTGAATATTTTTTCTCCAAAAGATTTAAAGAGAGATATTGGTTTGTTGACTTGTGGAGAAACTAAGCTTGAAAAGCTCTTAAGAGATATATTCCGGACCTTGACATTGGAATTTTCAGTTGCCATTCTTGTAATTAAAGAGCCTCGAACCTAGCAAGCCTTGTCAAAGCTTAAAATTTGCCTTTAATTCTAGACCAGAAGGAATAACTTCACCAGAAAGTGCAACGCAGCCACTGGCATAGGCAAGAACTTAAGCTTAAAACACCTTAGAAATATAAACATTGTTCCTTACACTACTAACCTTCATGCTTACATTTCAATAATTTTCTAGGGCTAACCAAAGTCAATAAACCTATTCTATTGGAGAAGCTGAACTTTTTCTCGCAGTTCTTAAGACGTGAATAATAAAAGAAATGAGCTGGAGAGCTTTGAAGACATATCTTAATCTCTTACCACACACCTCGCAAATTATTGTTAGCACAAATATACCTGTATCCTCAATCTACCCTATGAGTAACAAAGGCTTACATCCTAAAACAACCAAAGTTTCTTCATAGAGGACATTTTCCAGGAAACCTCTGCCTGGATTAACTATTTCTAATACAGTTAGAACATAGAAGCCCACGTATCATGATATATGTGGTATTTCTAAAAGCCTGTTCCTAAATGCCAAAGAGTCGTTGATAATTCCTGGGTTGTCACTCTCTAAAAGAGAAAAGACATATTCTTCACAGTCAATATAGTTTGTTTCAATCAAAAACTGCAGTTAGTTCCTATTATTCCTTTGAACAATTTAAAATAGTTGCGAAATATAAAGTGCTTTATAGGAATGCTTCTTGTCTTTATTATTTCTAGGCTTCTGTAACTTCTCTCACACGAATTGATTTTTCTACTCGAAATTTCGCTCAAAATTCTTCAGGAAAAAGGCGACTCTAACTCTTTTTCTATGTAGTTTTTTGCTAAATAGTGTCTACTTAAAATTAAGCATTCTGTTCTACTGGCTCCTAATCTACAGCTAATTCGATGCTGTAGTCCCTATCTCCTTCTTCTTACTACTTTTCTATCTTTTCCTTAAAATACCTTTTCTGTTAACGTTATCTTCCGTTAACCATTTCATTTCATCTTATATTTTCCTCATTCCACGTCATCGCTTTATCTACCAAATAAATAAAACCACACATCAAATAATCGATTTCTCCAAGAAAGAAAATACTAATACGAGTGCTGCTGCCCATTTGCCTCTACAGCAAACACAGTTTACAGTATTCATCCCTTCCGTAAAATAAAGATTTTGGGTAGTCTAGCTTGATATTCTATTTATTACATGTTATGGTTTCCGTAACATAGTGATATATATCTGTTTCATGTATCTGTTTATAACTCTCACACTTCATTTAATTTTGAATCAATCAGTATAACATTTCCCCCAAATCATATATTTATTAGTATAAATGATATCTTCCGTGTCTTTAATGCTCTTAGTTTTGACACTGTGGGTTAACTTTGTGGTGTAACATCGTCTTGGACAAAGGTCTTTCCAATAAATTGCTTCATCGAACTATTTCAATGGTTAAATAGCTTTCTTTCCTTTCTTAGTACCTAAGGTTTATATCCGAAGTATGTTGATTGGATGTAAAAGTTCATTGCAGAGCCACCTAATTAATAGGAACTGGATTTCTAACTTTTTTATTGTTTGATTCAATCTCCCTTCCATTTCTTAATCTTAGCAACACGTTTGTGCTATTTTACATTAAACTACAGAAATTCTGCATTTCCAATAAAGAATTCTATTGTCGTCATATACAGTTCGTTGACCTCTCATCAAGGTGCCCTCTTTGAAGTATGTCTAAATATGACTAAGAACCCGGGGTATTAGCTCTCGACGTAATATCTTTCCCTCGTAATGTGTCCGCCTTCATCGCCATTACATGCTACAATTATTTCATCACTAAGTACGGATTTATATGAGGATTAAGAACGTTCCTCTAACAAAATTTTCTTTCCTAGCGGATGAACCCGAACAGAATTAAGTATTATCCTTCATATGTGCTTATTCCCTATTAAGGGTTAATCCAACCCGATTTCCAAAGATTTGCTGACGTTTACTTATATCATCGGTTTCTTGGAATCTACGACAAGCATCGGTGTTAATCAAGGGATTCGTCTAACTTTCTTTCTCAGTATATCTCGATAATATCTTATTTAGTTGCGACCTTTAGTTACACTATATTTATCAAACGTTCGTTGATGTGTTTTTTGAGATTGCCAAAAAACAAACGTACGTCATAGTATTACTTTGTACCCGGTACTTTGACCCAACAGAAACTTGAAGATGTGTTTCTACTTTTTCTTAAAGAATATATGATTAGAAATAGATCAAGTTAACTTACTGCAAAACATACAATACTATTTCAGACTACTTTCTTTTAAATTATTTGGGTGTTAGAATTTATTTTCATTAGTAATTAAGCTAAAGCTTAACCTAACGCTTTGGCTACTCGATCCACAAATTTTAACACAAGTAACAGTTACATATTTCTACAGCGGAGATGGCAAGAGTAGCCATGAATTGAACACTACCTTGAAATTACCACGAGGAAGGCCAAAGGTAAAAAGTCGACTGAGATTCTAGAATCTATCTTAGGCCCTCAAGATCTATTCATGGTTTTTTTCGAGATAAGGATTGCAGAAAACTTTACTACCAGCTTACTAGAAGTTTTACCGACAATTCCAGTAAACTCATTATTCTGTTTAATAATTTCGTATGGAGTATTACCCCAACTATAACAGCGCCCGGAAACATTTTCTACCTATGAAAGATAATAATCGTTACTTACTTAGTTAGGCCAGATGCTTTGTTACGAGTCTAATGTGTTGATCCATACTCTGGAACTGCTACTTCTTGTTTTGGTTCGAGCTTTGACATGAAATAACCCCACCCAAACACCTTCAAATAATCCTCCAGTCTTAAGCTATTACATGATTACCACACATTTAGGATACTTGCGAGCAAATTATTATACTTACATGGTACGTCTCTAGGCTCTGTGGTGAAGACTTGTAGTAAATTTAAGATTATCTTAAATGTTAAAGAATACTTTCACTAACCATAAAATATATCTTGTCTTAGTGCCTTGTGATTAGGAGTCGGGTTTGATAAAAATTATTGATAATTATTACATAATTGTTTTTGATTCTGATTATCAATAAAAGAATTTGGACTTTGATTCTTATAAGATGATTCTGATTTAATTTTGATTATCAATTGGTTATCAATGATAAATTTGGCCACATGACCCTTGACTAAATGGGCCAAAATCATGTATCATATTTATTTTCCGCACGAAAATCCATGTAACAAGACCATAACGCCCGGAAATAACTAGCAATAGAATGTAACAGGGTCATGTGTTCGTTTCTTAACAAACCACTATGCCGCGGTATTGCCGCGGTATAACGATAAGAACTCTGTTATAGTACTACGGCAGTACAGATTTCGCGAAAAGCTTTCTTACGGTAAAATAAGGTTTCATCGTTAAGAAAACCTACTCTTATGCCCCGTGTCTAGGGGAATTCCATGCGGTTGCAACATGAAATATTGATTTTTTTCTACCGCTTAGCCAAAGGCCATGTGGTCCAGTTTATTGCTGATCATCAATAATTAATAATCAATCAAAATCGTTTGTGAATTAGCAGAATCAATCAAGAAGAAAAATCTGGGGGAATTCATTCTTGATAAATTATCAATAAATCAAGTCCAAGTCCTAATTGTGATTATTCGAGCTTTAATAGAAATATATTTTTATCATTGGTGAATAGCTAGCAACAGAGAGGTTCTTAAGGAAAGCTCGCTCTATAATGTATTTTGGATAACTAAGTTCTTAAGCAATAGTGACAATAGAAAAGAGAAATAACCGAAACTTCAAAGCATCGACCAAGAGACCAGAAAGTCAAAGTTAGAACATTAGAAATAGTCCCGTAAACGGATAAAGCTCTACGAAGGGTGAAATATAGTTGGGAGAAAATGTTCTGTTCATTCTAACTTTCAAAATTTTAAGGAATTTCCATATCCGCTGTCCTAGAGCAAAAATTAACTGATGAGCTTAAACTACCTTCACTCAGAGACTACAAAGAGTCAAACAGTTCTATTAAATATTTAATAAGTAAAGGGTTCAAACCTGTAATCTCACTTACTGCCTCTAATTCGGGAAAATTACACTAGGAGAGACTTATATTACCTTCGTTAAAGTTTGTTAGCAATTTAAACTCCATCAACTTTTGCTCAGCTGTCAAGAAGTGCAAATTTTAAAACGCAGAGTAGATACAGCAATATTGTCATAGACAAATTTCGAAACCTGTTAATTACAGGTTTGGGATTTTGTATAAAGGTTCTTATGTGTGGCATTGGATGTCGGGATCTACAAAGGGCGCTTCTTGTTGGAATCCGGAGTAATATATTCAGATGATAATTTCAAATTCCAACAGCTGGAGTCTCTCATCTTAAAAACTTTAGCAAGGTTGCAGCGAAATTTAAACATAGGATTTTGAATTTAGAATTTCGGGGGTGGTTCCGCATGCAGGTGCATGTTCCTAATTGGATAAAATTAGTTAGGATCGCTACTGTCAAGAAAAAAAGGATAGGAGATGTGGATAAAATGTAACTGCGCCTACTAAGCTAAAATTCTAATTCAGTATTCAGTTCTAACTTCTTGGAAAATTCACCAAGGCTTATTTTTCTTCTTACTTGAGGTCAAAACCAAACTAGGTTACCCGAAAAATAGCACAATATTCCTTGAGTTGATAAAAGTAGGAAATTAACAGAAATTATAAAAGACATGAAACAGCTACTAAGGAAATTGTACCAGAAGAAAGCATGAAAGTGTTTGTTGGCTACTGGTTAGAACTATTTCTTAGCGAACCTGAATAGTCATTAAGTTTGTTAATAAGGAGAAGCACTACTTTTAAAGCTAAAGTTGTTTGAACCATGCAATGGAACTTATAACATTTTGAAATAAATGGTTTTCATTGTAATCATAATAATTTTGTTAAATTTTCAAAAAGTTGAACAAAAAAATATTCTAGCTGGAGATTAAATTTAAGCTATGAATATTTCGTTTCACTGGCTAAAAAAGGATAAACATGGGCTAACACGCAAGATACTGAGATCTCCAGTGGTCTATTTCTTATGTTCGTAGCCTTATTATAACTTTGTCTTCTTGCAAATATCTATAGTTTAAAGTATATTTTAAGACCACATGTAACCAAGACACCATACAAAAAAGTTAGACCATTATTTAGTCAAGAACCTTCTGGAAGCAACCAGTACGTACCGTAATACCTTTTATGGTAAGAATTATTATTGGTAATACAATATTGTTATTATGAGTTCTAAATACGGTAACTAACAATAACACGGGTGAGAAACCCTGGTTATACTGGCAATGGGTGAAATATGTATAAAGCAACATTCACCCTAGAATGAGTCCGCGTGAGAGTCGATACAGTATAGCGTCACCATTTTATTAGTACATCCATACAATATTCTCTTTCCAATATCGAGATCTTGAAAATGCATATTTCTCGAGACTTGGTTCCTTGAATCATGAGACATCTTTTTAAAGTATTGAACATATTTAGTATTAATTAGTCTTGAAACTCAACAGTTTTTTTTTATTTTTCGAAACCATATTTCAGTGCTTATTGTGGATACTGAAGTATGTATTACTTTTTTCTATTATTTAAGTGAATCTATTTATCCATTGAATACAGGGACGTATCAAAACACCATTCATGCGATTATGTGTTTATGTGCATACACTTGTCCTTTTCATCTCTGCATAATACTTGTGTGAGCAACGTTCTAACGATAATGTGCTCGTTCCTTAGGCAAAATTCTCATTTGATAGACTTAGCACTGGGCACTTGGCTTATTCTGCTCATTTTGTTGTCCTGATGGAGACCAATACTTAGAATCTCATCATATGATGCGTTTATTAGTTCTCCAGGAGCGTGTATCAAAAGACTCTCTTTAGGGTGCAGAACAAACAATGTCTTCATGCTAATTTTCTTTATTGCTTCCAACATAGATTCTTCCTATAATGATGGTTAGCTCCGTTGGTTTGGTAATGGACATCATCACGACAGTCTTCCCCATGGACCGAGAAGCCTAACGAAGACTTAGAAGCTACAACGAATATTCTGTGGAATAAAAATATTTGCACTTTACTTTACAAGTTAAGAATATACATGCTCTTCAGCATATGAAAAAAAAAATTGAGTTTTTTATTTATTTAACTCTCCTAGATTTAGGGATATCTTAAAACAATGCACTATAATAGTTTGCGGTAGTCGGTCTCACAATAAAATACAGAGTGAATTTTCATTTCTATGAATAACTTGAGTGATCAACTAAATTGTACAAGAAAATTATTACTATAATGCTTTCCGTTCTCTATTGCGAGTTAACCTATATCAAGTAACTTTTCGAATAATTGCAATAGTCAGAACAAAAACCGATATTCAGTTCCATACAAATATATTTAAAATTGAATTGATAGTCTCGTTTCTCTCACAGTTTTCTCGAAGTAATTTTTTCGAGATTCAAGACTTTAAATCAATACCGGGCAATTCAACATTCTTGTTATAGTTCAGGGTGAAACATTTTCATAAGGACACAGTCAGTTTTGTGCAAAATAGTAATCTAACCGTTAAAGCATAAAATATCAACAAAACCAAAAGAAAAGAATAAAATATGAAACAAGTTTTTATGACAGCCGTTCTTGGGAAGTTGGCTTCTTCAACTGTACTGCAAGAACCAAAGTTCAACCTTGTTGCAGAGAATGTAGAAGTGAATGATGCTGCACACATGCGTATGAAAAACTCGATGACAGAAAAAGAGGCATACTGGACTCAGATGATTGAAGAAGGTAAATGGAAACAATATGAGAGTAGGACTAACTCCAGAATCTCTTGTTCAGGGGGCAGCGTGTCATTCGAAGGTGAGTCCTTCTCTTGTTCAGGCATCGACTTCGAAAGTTTCCTATCTTTAAGTGATCTATCTATTTCTGGCAACGGAGGAACCTCAGCTGGAAGTGATATTTGGGGATGGTTGGATCCAAATGGGAGAGAAATCACCCTTATGTGTGTTGACAATGGAGTCTGGTTCATCGACAGTTCTGATCCAGAAAATCCTGCACGATTAGGTTCTATGGTTTCAGGAAGAGACAAGAGTTCATGGTGTGATGTGAAGGTTTATGAAGATACCGCTTATGTTGTGAAAGATAGTGGTTCTCAGAGCACATATGGTATTGAAGTGTTTGATCTTAATAGATTGAACAGTCTTAGCGGAGATGCTCTTGTATCCTTTTCACCTGACTTTGTATACAGAGAGCACGGAAATAGTCACAATGTTTTCGTCAATACTGAAACTGGTTTCTTGTACTCTGTCGGATCAAATACCTGCAGTGGAGGGTTACATGTGGTAGATTTATCTGATCCACTTGAGCCTGAGTTCTCCACCTGTGTTTCAAGTGATGGGTATACTCACGATGTCGAGTGTATTGTGTATGATGGACCTGACACAAGTTTTACTGGAAGTGAGATCTGCTTCGCTTCTAACGAAGATACTTTGACCATTTGGGATGTTTCTTCTAAGAACTCAGTTTCTCAACTAAGCAGAACTGGATACAGTGGATCCAGATATACTCACCAGAGTGGAATTACTGACGACAGAAGATATGTCTTAGTAAATGATGAACTGGATGAGCAAGGTGGAACTGTTTCTAGACAAACTACCTATATTTTTGATGTTTCTGATCTATCCAATCCGTTTCTTGCAGATACCTTCACATCTACTCAAACTTCTATTGATCACAATCTTTATGTATGGGGAGCTATTCATAAAAGAGGTTTGGCAGGAAATCCAGCTATGGCTAATCCTCCGGATACTGATTTTGCTTACCTATCCAATTACGTCTCTGGAATTAGAGTTCTTGACGTCTCAAACCTACCTGATGCCACCGAAGTAGGTCACTTTGACGTAGCTCCTGATTTGAGTGGAAATATCTTTGATGGAACTTGGTCTAACTACATGCACCCTTCTGGAACACTTGCTGTAAGTTCAATTGAAAGAGGACTATTCTTCCTTACCCCACAAATGGCATTTGGTTTTGGACCTACTGCTGCACCAGTACCAACACCACCACCTACACTATCTCCAACAACATCTTGTGCAGATGATCCTGCTGGATCTTGCAGTAGTTTCTTTGCGTGCTTTTTCTGGCCAGACGACTGTCCGGCATCTTGTGGATTATGTTTCGCTTCGGAAGAAGAGGAGAGTGTAACCCCAGTTGTAGAATCAAATGGCGTTGTGCAGGAGGAAGTTATTTACTATGCGGCCATTGGAGTGCTTGGAACTGTCTGTGTCGGTTTAGTAGTAGCTCTGCTGAAGAAGCAACACGCTCAGAAGACTAATGAAATAGAGCCTAAGCACATTGAGCTTTAGTACAGTGATGCATACTAATAATTGCGTGTTACCGGTTGTGAGAGCGGTTCAAAATAAAAAGTAAGTTTTTTATTATTTTGTTCGCGTTAACCACTGTATAAAGCAAACTAAAAAAGTGTAACAAGTGAGTTATCTTGGTAACTAGAACCATAGGAAATCCTGTGTAGCAAGATACGTCAACAACAACACTCATCGGGCTGAGGGAGAGAGATCGCACCCAATATTTCTTGACAGTTTTCTGTTAATACGTCACAATTTAGTTTCCAAATGGGGTTTGTAAACAGATTCTGAGTTGCTATTGTTTTATTGCTTCTGTTTTGGAAGAATTGCCTATTGAGCTTTTTCGAAAGAAAATTCTATCTTTGTATATCAAGATAAACAATTATGCAAATTGCTATCACCACTGCTGGATAAAATGAATAGAAATACAAAAAGAAATTGAAGTTTCAAAACTCAAGTGGAGTGAACCTTCTTCGCACACTTAGGACAATGTATAAATGTTGCAAAGTTAGGCATCATGTTGAGAGTGAAAGCAGATAAAAGTAGTTTAGTTCTGCAAACGCTTTAAAAAAATGATCATGAAAATGGAACCAATGAAAGCATTGTCATCTTTATAAAGGTGGAACTAAGTTTGGAGTTGTATACACGTTTATTTTTCTTAATCCAAAACTAATCCTTACACAAAAGGGAAATAAGTTTCTTGCCACATGGGTGAAACATGAGTCTTACTTAAAAAATTATGAAGCTTCATGTGCAAATAATAAAAACAAGCACTGTTGAGGTAATATCCCTGATTAAATTGAATTCAATGCATCTGTGAACTAGGTTGGTTAAGTTACCCATTTCAAAACTAACTTTGGAAAATAGGTTTATTAACAATGGGGTTTATGCTAGTATATTGCTAAAGGTAGCAACAAGTTCATCGCATCATCTGACACTCAAAAAACTTAGGTTAATATATAACATGCTATTTACTATATCCTGAATTTTTAATAACACCTTAATTATATTATTCTTTCATTTTTGAAATAATATGGTAATTATAGATTAGGAAAATTTAGATACTACGACATGTATTACATTTAGTTTCTAACGTAAGTAAGCTGCTCAGATAATCTGATGGATTCAGCAGTGAATACGCTTAGTCAACGAGGAAATAGAAAATTGTGATCCACATATAACTCAATTCTCTGTTAATTCTGCATTAGGATACTGATTTTCTAGCGGAATATCCTCATTGAATGGTTACTATTAGAATTTGGGGTAATGACTATTAAGGTGTATTGGCTTTTGAGCTATGTCTATTGTTATTCTGTTTTTGAAAATCGTAACTCTCATTATAATGTTACTCATCAAAACCAGCTCATCTACAGAACATGATTATCTCATGCAACACTTAATGCGATCTTTTCTCCTGTGGCTTTTCCTGCTAGAAAGAATGCCTGAAGCAGCAATCAATTCTCAAAGTGTCACTTCATGATAGTTTAGTTAATGCAAGCAATAGATTTGAGAATAAATAAGTTTCCATATTATTAACAATGAGCGTACCAAATAATATATTGTTTAATTTTAAGCGAGGATGATAATTCTCCACCGTTAATTCTTCTTCATTAAGACTAATAAGTTCATAATCATAAAATTAGCACTCCCTGGTTAGATTACGCCTAGAAAAAATAATCATTTCCTGAATTTCATAGTCATAATCACTTAGCCAATCTTAGAAGAAAAAAAGCACATGCTCCTTTCGAAAAACCAACAAACTACTAGCAGCTGGTTATCATATTGTTGAATTTCATATACTCTAGAAAACATCTCCATGACTGCTATAACGTTATCCTAAGCCCCCAGTAGAAAAATATATTGTATATTACCAATAGACTTGTTATCTAGTTGGTCACATGCTTGATGCATGGGCAGCATTAAGTTTACAAACTTCAAATGACCAAGTTAATAGGCCAACTAAGATACATACATATGATACAGAATTATCAACTAGCCATATTGGTATTTATAAAATTAAAAGGGTTTAGCTATCGTACACAGAGATATTATTACTGAGTCACCCAATATGTAATAGGCCGCAGTAACAAAAAAATCAACAATGCTGTCACCATGATTTCTCTCTGAAATAAGCTCCGATGCATCGTATTGCAATTGAGTGTCCATATTCGGGCTATATCCTCAAAATCTATGAAAAGGCAAATGTTTCAGGTTCTTTAGCAAATCAGAAAAAGTAAATCCTTGCAATGACGAAGAATTATTTCTAGAAAGACCATAAACACATGGTAGAGTCGATACCCTGTGAGTCTTGCTACAAGCGCGAGAGCTGCACCAAATTCTTTCATAGTTAGGAACATGTTTCACTGCATAGAGGAAATATGCTGGACTGGTAATACAATCCCGCAGCCAAGGGAACACTAGAAAATCTTAAAGTATATCCGACTTTATTCTTATGTTTATTATATCGTGAACATTTCATTGTCGCCTTAATTTTGTGGTTGAACATATGAAACTCATATATGTTAATCTTAACACATCCTACTACTGTAAGTAGTGTGAAAATAGTTTGGAGAATCATCAACCTAAGTTAACATACTAATCCTAATGTTCTACTGAAACAAATGGTAATTAAATAACTTATATTCTAATTATTTTGCCGGAGACAAGGGTTCTGAAGGTTCATACACGTATTACGTAGTTCTTAAATATTGATTTTCAAAATTTTCTGGGGGAGGGGCAAATATATGATTTAAATAAGGAAAACAAGTTCGATATATTTATTCCTTATAAATAACTAAAAAAATCAGTAAAAATAACCCATGACATATGGTAAATGGTATTCTGTAACCAAAAAAAGATTTAGTTCAACCTGAGAAAACCGTAATGATCCACACCTGTAATAGAGTATCATATAACTCTCTTGTAATGATCAGTGAATCTAGTTTCAAACTTTTATATGTAAATTTATCAGATACCTTTAATAATTGATTCGATTATTATAATATCCAAAAGAGAAAGAAAACAAATAGAACAGGAGATTTTTTGTCACTTATCAGGGTTATATGCTTGACTTGGGTGAGTCAATTATTAACGAAGAGCCATATATGATCAAGCTGTGAGAGATGAAAACTTCAAATTCTCGCCAATTCTATTTATATGTAGAATCTGTCATTGATTCGACCATCTAAGATATATAAATTGGGCATTGTATTTGCAAAATAACAAACAGCGAAGTGCCCTTAATATAGCATATCAGTTTTACCCTAACAAAACCAGAAACATTGAAAGTCCAGGTTCGTATAACGATAGGCCAACTTTAATCTCTATCTGACTTGATAATCTCTCCAAGCTTGGGCTGATATTCTTCAAGAGAGTAGGATTGTAATAAAATTTTCACTATTAAAAATATCATTGTGATTGTTTGTGGCATATTGCACTAACTGCAACCGCCTTGCACAGTATATGCTAACTGACGTGGTCACTATGTTTCGAATACCTTAGATGATTGTTTGATTTTTAAGGGGTAGAGTATTTAGAAATTAATAAGTATAACAGAATAAGAAAATACAAAAAGTTGAAGAAAAGTAGATATATAGGTTTGAATTCTATAATAGTTTGTAGAACCTGAGTAAATAGATGGAACGAATCCATAGATATGAGAACTCTTGACGACATAGAAGCTATGCTACTGATAGTGTTTATTAAGAAAATGCAAAAAAAAAGCACGTGCTCCAAATGAAAACCAAAACCTCTAGAAGAAGAATTGATCTGCACACAATATGTAGCAACAATTCAGCTCGAACATTTCAGTTGTGATAAGCATAATTATCAGATGACCATTTACAACTCTAATATGATAAGAAGATTCTCTACTGGTTGAAGCAATTTTATGGATTATGAAAACAGATAAAACACAACTCTAATAAGAATAGCTTGCTTCTAATCTTATTGAAATGTCCTCTAGACCTGAGCAGACCAACTACTTCAGCCAATTGTAGTAAACTACAGCACCGATAATCCCAGCAACACGATTCGCTTAGAAAAGGCATTAGGAGATTTAAAACTAGTAAAATAGATAAATTATATAGATACATTGTTATTTCTTAGTATCAAATAGACTAGATCAAATAATATTTCACAGTTTTCAGAATAATCGACGACAACCATACGTGATTAAGATATAATATGTGGAGGCATAGTATGCAATATTAAAGATCAAGTGCCTATGCAGTATATTAATTTTCTGTTTTAAGACTACATGGATGGCAAATACTATGAACGTTTGAACTCTAAAGAAAAAAAACAATTGGCCCAACAAAATCCTGGAACCCAATTGCAATTACTCCGTAGACAAAAAACATGGAATGCAGAAGAAGAGGAAATGTCTATAAGCTCAGGTCTATGTCAATCTAATTTCTCTTTGATATGACAGATTATTCAAACTGCATATTGTCCAGCATCAAAGATTTATAGGGATACATATATGTTTTTCAGTTTTTTGTCAATGATACTCTGTCAGCCTCATGCTGAGAGGATTCTCATATTCTCTTATCTCCATATGTGATAGGTACTCTTACGATGTGTAGTTGCTTAGTCGTTAGTCTGTAATATAGTACCGTTGACATATATATATATAGGTTGCTAGCCGTGAAGCACTAATCAATTGAGATAGATTCAAAAAAGCTAAAAGTGTACATGTATTGACAACTTTGATGAAGATATGTGCTACTTTATTAGCAAAGAGAATTAAAATAAGGTAAAAACAGTGTAACATCTACTCAAGAGTATTATGTATTAGAATAGTTATAGATAGAACCTATCCTAGGGGTTTTCTCGTTTTACTCTAAGGATCAGGAAATATGCATACTCCGCGTACTGGAGATATCTTATCATGGGAGACTTTAACAACTAACAAATAATAAAAAGCAACTTTAACCTTATTAAGAAATGCAGGGAGTTTATCGCATCTAGTAGATATTCTTATATGAGAGTATTCTACAAAGCACAAGATGTATATAGTATCTTAGGTTAGGGTGAACTAACTGGGATAAAACACGTATCATTTGAAAATATAATTATGCTAAGGACTGCAAGAGAGTAGATGATAATCCTCAACAACTAATGAACACTTTAGCTTAACTTAATTAGATTAGAAAAATAAGGAAGTATAGACACAAAATATATTGGAAGTTATTCAAATGGCTTCCCACCAAAAACAGATACCATGAAATTATGAAGATTGCTTTGAAGAAAGAGAATGTTCAAAGCCACATCATGCAGATATCTAATGACGAGAAATCTATACATTAAATTAACAAATATAAGAACGGAATTAGAAGAGAAACTTCGCATCATATTGCCAAGAATGAGCAAAAACCATGGTCAAAACCTTCAACCAATAATCGCAGACCACCGAGAATGCTTGATAAATGTCATCTAATCATTTCACATATATTTATCAAATAACTACCCTAATGCATGCCAAACTAGGAAGATGCACTTAAAAGTGAGCTATGAAGCATTGTACCTATCGTTACCCCAATCCAAAATTAGAGATAAAGTGGAAATATAGGGAACAAGGTATCTAATGTTGTTAACCTCCGCATGAACCGCGCAAATACATTTCCAAATAAGAAAAGAATCTAGATAAAACATGTTAATCTATATAGTACATACAATTCTCATTTTTTATTATGTGGTGAATAAACCGTACAGGAATATAGTGTGACTAAGTTCGAGATGCTATAGAATGCAGCAATTCTATCAGCACATATATGAAACTCTGCACGGACATGTATAGAGTTGTTGAAAGACTAACATAGGTTAGAGGTAGGCCTGCAGCTTGAAAAATGTATTAATAATAACATGATAACGCATAGGTAATCTAATGTATAATAATTTTTCTTTGAAGCAACTAGTCATAGATAATTGAAGAGAATAAGTAGCCATCTTGAGAAGTATTTGGATACATATCATTCAACAGTTTTAAAATTGAGCTTAAGCTAACACGTCATTAATTTCTCTACATAAAGGATTACACAAACTGTGGTTACCTGTTTCGTCTATATTCTTATAATCGTTAAATTTTGAAGAGTCACTTCGTTCAATATATTCTTGCAATCAAACTACATCTGATTCAAATTTTTCTATAATCCGACATTATCAAATACATTTTTAGAGAAAACAAATATTCGCAAAATAATGTTCGCGTATTTGGAAGTACAAATACAAGAACCATGAGTAGCCTGTAATTTCCGCTGAGTTTCAACTAAGACTCTGTTAATTTCTTTTCCGTACACTAATCATCTAACACAATCTTGTGATAATGCAATCTTGCAAGCATGCCTTACTTTCAGACATGTAAGAAACTTACCCAACTGATTTGATTTGAATATACAGATTTATACTACCTTCTTATGAAAACTAAAGTTGTCTCTAACTACGTCGAAAAATACTTCCTTAGATTTGTTCATGAACAATTAGCTCATCAAAACTATTTACATATGACGAATATTTCAAATCTTACGGAAGTGTTGAGATAATTTAGTTTTGGTTTTTGTACACAGAAGAAGGAGCTGATGTTCTGACCTCTAGTAAATGAAATATAGTGATAGAAGTAAGTTGAGTGGGTGAGGTATAACTGAACCTTTGTTGAGAGTCAAGCGGAGCTCTTGTGGGTAATAAGAGGCTTGTGTAAATTTGATATTTGATTGAAAGCAGTTGCATTTATAAGAAGTGGATATCAAAAATGATTGATAAGAATGATGATAATGCAATATTGGAATGTAACGGAAGAGTAAACAGTGATGACGTTTTTTGGTGAAATACAGTTATAATAATGATCAAATGCGAGCTGTAGTTTGCTGAGCATAGTTATATATATAAGTATTTTAAGCCTTAAGTAATTGATAGAAGAACTTTTGTAGGAGTCTTAGAAGAATCAAGAAGAAAGTAGAAGTTAATAAAAATAAGAAGTCTAATTGAGGACTAGACGTACTCAATAGAAGTTTATATCACACTTTCTAATCAGGAACACCTATGACTCATCACCTAGAGCAATACAATACGCAGCTGAAGAATTGTATCAACTTTATATAATCGTATCAATATCCCCTGTACAATTGGTAGTATTTACTGAGGAAATTATAACTCGAAAGTCCTCCTAGGAGACACGGATAATTTTGTTCTCGGTATTGAACAAAGAAAACAAACAAGATATTCAAGAATAGACGGCCCATTCTTACATACCTACTTTTTCAATTTGAAGTGTCATTTATCACAAATTAACTGAAAACCTCAAAATATTGTAGTTTATAGCTCTTCCATTCCTGTGATTATCACCGCAATCTTTGGTACTCCAGTTAAATATACGAAGAGGTAATGCTACTTTTTATTATTTAGTAGCTGCAAGTGAGAGAACATCACTTTTTTTAGGAATAAAATAGACAGATAAGGATAAGTAATTACCGGAGTTGCAGAGATTGCTGTGAAATATGGCTTAAAAGTTTGTACTGGTGAAAAATTTTCTGTGGATCAAATAATGAAGGTGATACTGGATTCCTTGATAGCATCAAAGCTAGTGACCTTTTTAACATTCATTTGATGGAATCAATCTTACCAGGGGATTAGCTTCATAAAGTATCACCTGGGAATTTGAGATGAGTCTGGGAAACTGGAAAACAAGTTAAAAGAAAGTGACCCAAGAAGTCGGAAAAAAGTGCTATTCCCGATATCAAGACGCCTATTTTGACCCGTAGATTTTCTGTTGCTTTTAATAAATTTAGCTGCTCCCAAACAAGACTTCACCTATTGTTTTTCACTTTGCAGGGTCTTTTCTTTAGCTAGATATTTTTTATATGGGTATCTTGCTGAGGGGAATAAGTATTCGTGGTTCTCAAGAATGACATAGTAAGAAGATAATATAATATTTGTTGCATGGTCTGATTTATATATTTTTTTAACTTGTTTGCTCCATGTTAACCCTATTTATCTCTATTTCAAATAATTATCATAAAATATGATTCCATGATCTTGCATTCCCTGGCAAGAGTGAGGATTGCCTCTCTTTACAATTCGCATATGGTAACAGGTGACTCACAAGACTTAAGCACCAAGATCTATTAAGACATTATTTGGGATGCATTAAGAACTGATAGCGATATTTTTGATTACTTCAAATGCTAAATATTTCTCCAGATAATTAACATTTGTCACTACAATACCTTGCAGTGGTTGTGGCAATGGGTCTAGAAGAATACCATGATTTCTTGTAATGTCTCTAATTCTTTATTTCCTTACTCTTAGTTTCGCCATTTTTGGTTACTTTCTTGCTTTAAATCCCTCTAACATATAAATATCATAGTGATCGCGACTTTATATTTAAAAAAACAAACGTGATATTGCTTACACAAATGTCATGTCCATAGTTTCGCATACTTCTATTATTAAAGGTATATTGTTACAAATTGGTACTATCTAGTATGTTAGGTTATCCATCAAAATATATACCACAACATAAAAGGTTCACAGGAATTTAAGTAAGGATATCAATAAATATGCAAAATTGTGACACTGTGTAAGAATACAAAATGAATGATTAAGGCAGATATGCTCGATTCTTAATGCGGTTAATATATATATGTATATGGTTAAACTTATTCTCGTATTTATATTCATTTACTTATGAAAATCTTAGTACTTACTAATTAAACTCGATCACCTAGTTACAAAACTAGGACTGTTTTGGCCCCAATAATACGTACTGCAACATGGAATGGACAACGGGTGTTCTATTAAATCCACACATAGTCAAGATATTATTTCTATGTACATTCATGTGGAGTAAGCTATCCCTTAAGCGTTTTCAGTTAGAGATACACCATATTCCTGTATTTTTAACATAACAGAGTATTGTTGTGAGTAAATAAAGTAAAATTATTAATTGTGATTGCGTTTGTTTCAGCCAAAGATCGTTATTCTTAGAGCAGTCCGCGTAAGATATAATGTATCTGTACGACTAGAACCAGATTTATTAGCCTTAAGCAAAATAAATTGGTTGTATTTACAATATAGTAATGAGATAGTTATTGAACCATTGCATTATTTAAACACTTATTTCGAGACATTGTTTATGTTCAATTCACAATAATTAAACATATATATATTTTGCTAGCTGGGTCTCGAATAAACTCTATATTTATCTGCCTGGTTTCGTCTACCTTACTTTAGGTTGAAAAAAAATATTAGCAATAGTTTCTAACAGAATATTTGGAATAAATAAACTTCTTCTAAGCCTCCGTTAGACTTGCTCGTACAATACCACAAGTCTACAGGTAGACACTTTTTTTTCCATGAGAGCCCAATGTACCCCCGCCCAGCTCCATTGGGGAATTTCATACTTTGATATTTATATTGACAACTTGTTACAACACATTCACTTACTTTCCTAGAATTAGCGTTCTCGTAACTTTAGTAAATATCTCAAACGGAATTCACAGTTTTTCTTACTTTTCGCTTTTTCATAATAAGACGCTGTAAACTATATCTATGTATCTGTGAAGTTGTTGCAGCTGGACTGAACTAGAAAACCAAACATCAACTTATTCTAACAGATGGTAAGGTTAATATTATTTATACTCTTCTTTATACCATATCACAGCTGCGTTTTTCTTATTCTCAGACAGCAAGGAACTCGATCATAGTTAGTCTTAGAAATATGTTCATAGGAAAGTGTGACTTAATCTGCCTGTAGAAATGTTTTATAGATTATAGTGGAGCAAAGGAGTGGAGATAAATTGATAGCACAGCTGGCTCTAAGCTGTTGTACTTGCCTTTGAGTTAGCACTACATGTTCACTGACAAATCTGCTTCGGCTCTAAAAGAAAAAGTCTGTAGTTTAAACCTTCTACAAAGAAAGATGTGTGAAACATGCTTAAAATTCTAAGGAAGAATGGTATGTTTGTTGTAAAAACATTTCCAAGGAGGGTCTCATAATCTTGGTTTGTCTGCCTCACAAGAACGAACTGAGACAGTTTCTCGAGAATATTCAATATTCACCCTTCTCGAATTCTCATTCAAACATTTCAATTCTAAATATACATGACATACTCAATACTGGATTACCAAGCACTAAGTTATCTTCAATAACCCAGCAAGAACGAGTTTTTAAGGACAAGATACCAAAGGCGGAAAATGGGGTTTTAAACGTTTCATTTAAAAACATCAACAAATTCAAAGAAAAAGATATGAAACAAGTTTTTATGACAGCCGTTCTTGGGAAGTTGGCTTCTTCAACTGTACTGCAAGAACCAAAGTTCAACCTTGTTGCAGAGAATGTAGAAGTGAATGATGCTGCACATATGCGTATGAAAAACTCGATGACAGAAAAAGAGGCATACTGGACTCAGATGATTGAAGAAGGTAAATGGAAACAATATGAGAGTAGGACTAACTCCAGAATCTCTTGTTCAGGGGGCAGCGTGTCATTCGGAGGTGAGTCCTTCTCTTGTTCAAACATCGACTTCGAAAGTTTCATATCTTTAAGTGATCTATCTATTTCTGGCAACGGAGGAACTTCAGCTGGAAGTGATATTTGGGGATGGTTGGATCCAAATGGGAGAGAAATCACCCTTATGTGTGTTGACAATGGAGTCTGGTTCATCGACAGTTCTGATCCAGAAAATCCTGTACGATTAGGTTCCATGGTTTCAGGAAGAGACAAGAGTTCATGGTGTGATGTGAAGGTGTATGAAGATACCGCTTATGTTGTGAAAGATAGAGGTTCTCAAAGCACATATGGTATTGAAGTGTTTGATCTGAATAGATTGAGCAGTTTTAGCGGAGATGCTCTTGTATCCTTTTCACCTGACTTTGTATACAGAGAGCACGGAAATAGTCACAATGTTTTCGTCAATACTGAAACTGGTTTCTTGTACTCTGTCGGATCAAATACCTGTAGTGGAGGGTTACATGTGGTAGATTTATCTAAGCCACTTGAGCCTGAGTTCTCCACCTGTGTTTCAAGTGATGGGTATACTCACGATGTCGAGTGTATTGTGTATGATGGACCTGACGCAAGTTTTACTGGAAGTGAGATCTGCTTCGCTTCTAACGAAGATACTTTGACCATTTGGGATGTTTCTTCTAAGAACTCGGTTTCTCAACTAAGTAGAACTGGATACAGTGGATCCAGATATACTCACCAGAGTGGAATAACTGACGATAGAAGATACGTTTTATTGAATGATGAACTGGATGAACAGAAAGGAACTGTAAAGACACAAACGTCATATATCTTTGACGTGTCCGATTTATCCAAACCATTCCTTGCAGATACCTACACGTCTACTCAAAATGCTGCTGACCACAATCTCTATGTATGGGGAGCTATTCATAAGAGAGGTTTGGCAGGAAATCCTGCAATGAAGAATCATCCTGATGTAAATTACGCATACCTGTCAAATTATGTTGCTGGAATTAGAGTACTTGATATATCTAATCTTCCTTCTGCAACCGAAGTTGGTTATTTTGATGTATCTCCGGGCCTAGTTGGAACAATGTTTAAAGGAACTTGGTCAAACTACATGCACCCATCTGGAACTCTTGCTGTGAGTTCCATCGATAGAGGACTTTTCTTTCTGACTCCAAAGATGACTTTTGGACTTGGGTCAACTCCTGCTCCAACTTTATTTCCATCTGCTGGTCCTGATTGTGTGGATTACTCACCAAGTGGTATTACTGTACGTGGTCTACCTACGGAGTGTCCAGAATTAGTGGTTTACTGCTCAGGATATGATTTCGTTAGAGAGAGATGCCCATTGTCTTGTGGAGAGTGTAGGTCAGTAGTCCTAGCTACGAACAATGCAGAAGTTATTAATATTCCAATGGGAAGAGAGAGTCTATTGATGTGGTATATAGTAGTTGGTGTACTTGCAACCGTTGCTTTTACTTTGGCACTTACGCTTATTGTCAAAGTCAATTCAACAAGAAAAAAAGGAAACCAAGTTGTACTTTCAGTATAGCTGCTGCAAGTCTTCCGGGTTTAAATTAAGAAATAAAAATTAGTATGGGTAATCTTGTTTCCAAACTCTATCTTGCCATGTTGAAGATTGGCATTAGGTAAACGGTGTACGGAAAATTTCTTCAGCTGATAAAAAAAAACTTGCTTGCTTAAGGAAAGAAACTGAAAAGTAGAGCAAATAGGTCAATTTTACGACGAATAAATATAACTGGAAGAAACTTCTTAAAGCGGAAGAAATCAGTAAACACGAATATGATCCTTATAAAATAGATGCAAGCTATGAAAACTAGGTTCCCTAGATAATGAGCTCTTAGTGTGAGAGCTTACTCTGAAAGATGTTTTTAAATATTTTCCCAAAGTTTCAATGAAAAATGGCTGAGGTAAAATTGCTGCGATGACCCACAAGAACTTACAAATGTCTTCTAGAAATATAAAGATACTTAATTAAAATTCGGAGATCGAAGTCATGAGTGTTGAAATTAAGTCCACCAAAGAGAGTATCGATAGTTCTAAGGCATTTGACTTTCCTGTTTATTTATAAAATTTCAAAGAATCGTCTAAAAGTAAGTAGGGGTACCGTCAGTGATCTTTATGAGCAGTCAAACAAGCTTCCGGAAATTTCAGTCAATTTATTAAATCAAGGTGCAATGTTAGGCATAAATACTAAATCTCTAATGATTCCACTTATTAATGAGTACTAAAGACATATTAGAGCAATAGGGGGAAATTTCATTTATTGGTAGATGAGAAATGGAGTTTGATGCAAACGCTTTCAAATTTCTCAAGACTTCTAACAATTGTTTGCAAACGCATGTAGATCTATCTGGAAATTGCTTATATCGTATATTTTCATGCAGTTTGAGGCATTCTACATAATTTTATTCCTAACTTTACAATTTTTTTGCTATTATCTATGAAATGTTAGTGTAGTGGTTTTCATCCCTTGTTCCTACCCAAGATTATAATGCCCTGAAGAACATCATGTAGCCTTTCATTCTCGATTCCCGAGCTAGAAACAAATTTCGACTAACTGTAATCCGCTTAACCTATATATATATACCTTAATAGTTGGGTAAGTACTTAGCAGTGCATATGAGAACTAGATATCCTAAATTCTCGATAACTATTCTCTTAGCATATAATTCAGTCTAGTATGAAAAGGTCAGAGGATTGTTCGTTATTCTTTATATTCTTTTTCGTGTTCATATATAAGATGCCAGCTCTTACACTCTAGCTTGCGAATCAACTTGGCAAGTTCAAACCTTAAAGATTGGTTGCATATATACATGTACTCTTAGAAAGTTTCTGGCCATTTTCACTCTTTTGATAATAAGTTTCTTAGTATCACTTTCCTATTAGTTAATATTTCAGACTATGATTCTATTGCGCTAGAATATTTTATTCACCAAGAAGAGAGAATCTTCAGCCTCTAATCAAATGACATGAGTGATCGGACCAATATACCATAACTTAGTATAATCTTTAATAGTTTGGGTTGACATTAAATGGAGCCAGAAACTTAGCTAATACTGAGTGCCTAATTATCTTTTGAAAAGAAACAACCGCAAAATAAATCTAAGAAAATTGTAGATTATCAAGAGAATGAGTCAAGCCACTCTAGAACTGGTTTTTCTTTCGTTTACTTAAATAAGTATGAGCTGTGTTTGAATATTTAGGCTAGATAACTAGAATTGCATTCAATACTTAAGGAATCCAGCTCAGAACGTAGAGTTATTTTCTCTAGTAGAATTGAATGATTGGATTTTTTTTCTTTAGAGCAACCAATTCCTGCTAAGAAGTACTACTAAGGTTAGTGAACGAGCTTTTTCGAATACCAAGGAATGCTTAATTTGTTTATTAAAGATATGTAAAATTTCTTTCGCTATATCATTTTAGGCAAGACAGGCTAATATAAAAAATGAAAGATGAAGACCACCACCTCTATATGGCTAACTGTACTGCAGAGATCTGTTTTCCTCTATGTTACGAGATTCACCGAAAATTTGCGGGAAAATTAGATTAAATCGCGGTTAGTATCTAGAACAGAATGGTGGGATTTTTTAAAAATATCCAGCGAATGCTAAATCTGCATGAAAAATAAGAAATTTAGAGCTATATCTTCTTAGAATGTATGAGCTGAATTTTCTCTGTATAAATGGACTGTAGTTACAAACTCAATTTTCTGGTCAGTATTTCTCTGTAATATCGAGTCTTAACTATTCTTTAATAAGGTATTTTGACCAAGTAATTACAGGAACACTTCTCAAATCAGGTTACAATTTGGCATCGGATTTGATAAAAACTATCACTAAATCTTTCATTCTTGCTTTGATTCCTATAATCAATAAGAAAGTTAAGATTTTAATTCTTGTCGAGTATTTCTGGCTATCTCCTGATGGCCTAAATAATTTTCAATAGAAGCTTGAGCCAAAAGTGTCTGACTCAATTGGTAATAAATATTCTTACTCCTTGATATAACTTTCAATGAATGGTCTATATGGCCCAATTGTACAATACTCCGTTGCTATTCCCAAAACAAGCGGTAATTCAACATAGGTTTTCTACCGTGCAATTTTTTTGGATATTTGGTCTAGTGAGATGTGGCGCAACCTTATATTGATAATCAAACTAAAGTCAGAATGGTTTGATAAGAAATAAAATTCAAATTCTCTTGTTGACAATCAGAATCAGAATAATTTTCAAGTATTTAATGATAAATATATCCAATCCGAAGGCTATGTATTGGTAATTGCTCCACATCAAACATGAATGTAAAGATTGACATCAGCTTCTATAAGGTGGTAGAGTTAGTACTCGAAGCAGAGTTTTTTTACTATAATTAACAATTACCATAACATAAGTACAACAACGGTGCTGGTTGCAAAGAACGTGTTCTTTCTTGTTAAATTGAAAACTGAATGCTTTGTCTTCTCGAAGCAAATATAAATGTATCATTAACTACGTTATATATTGGTATAGTAAAGAGTCTTCTGTATTGAGCTTTTGTTACAGATAGTTTTTTCACCGAGAATGTTAGTGTAATTCCTTCTAAAAATAAAGTTTGTCTTCCTATCTTTTTTGCTCCTAACAAAATTAAACAGCGCAGTATACAAAATGTATTATTTATTGGTGTACATATAAAATTATTTTTACAATAAAGGTAGTTTTTTTTAAATATGTGTCAATCAACTTTCTTACACTGTACATAATAATGGGCAAATAACCCTTCCTAGGAAGTACTGTAAAGTGATTGTTGTGTAAGGATAGAAAATGGGTGAAGGTGCATATAATGCTCCTTTAGAATAATATAGAGTACAAAGTAATTTAATTATTTATCAAGTTAAAATCTAGGTGCTTTTCTAATCAAGACTAACTCTCATCATGTTCCGCCACAGTTTTCCTGTTATATACACATCAGTGGAATTAGCATCCCATGCAATCCCATTCAACACATTTTCCCGATTCAAAATGTCAAAAGGAAGATTTTCTTCACTAAAATTATACCTCCTCTTAATAAAACCTGTATCTAAATCAACAGCAAGGATGTCGTCTGAATACCAAATATTCATAAACAATAGTAATTCCCCTTCAATCTCTATTAACTCTAACTCATTAATCATATCACGAGACTCATTCGTTACAGGATTAATAACTTCCAATCTTCTCTTTAATTGAAACGAATATATCCCAAAATTTTCAACAAACTCATAAAAGTGTAAATAACTTGAACCATCTGAAATAATCACTTCTCGCGTGTCCGGATGCACAACTATTCCCCATCCTTCATTATCTGTTGTTTCAAATTTGAAATAATTATTTGGTAAATTAAATGGCTGCAAAGTATCTTTATAATACATAAAACAAGTTCGTTCAAGCCAAGTAATCTGAAGGATAAGATCCTCTTCAAAGAAATTCCAAAGAGTAATTCCTTCACCAAAATACGGAACATCTGGAAGATCAGATCCAGCTTCATCAACTAAGATACTATTTAATACTTGACCGGATTCAATTTCAACTTTTCGAACACTGGAGACTCTGTTTCTTCCTGTTCCTTCGTAGAGAAATCCTTCATCGTAAAATAATCCTTGACTAAGAGTTTAATTAAAGGGGGAAAGTACGTAAACGCATTTTCATCATGTGAAAAGACGTCCAGCACCTCAAAAGTACCTTGGATGACTTCGCAAGAGGTGCGATCGTTAATGTTGCATTGGTTGGAAATTGTTTCTACATTCAGTGTGTCAGAATTCTGGGAGTTAGAAATGAGAAAACCAACTCCTAATAGTAATATTACCACCATGAAACCGATTATTCCGTATGTTTTTGTGTTGTCAGGCATCTTTGATTATACGAGGGGTTTGACTGTTCTGCTTTCTTTTTTTTTGCAGTTTTTGTTTGTAAATGGTTCCGTATTGGATTCTATGGTAATGCAGTATTGTATGCCTTTATTTCCAAGCCCATTTCGAAAAACACCTTCTAATTTTGATATTTGATGAGACCCATGGTATGTATAATAGAGCGAGGAGGTAAAAAGGTCATAAAGGTAATATAACTTTAATCATTGTGGATATAGATTCTGTTTCACTCTGGTGGAGAAGAAATTGAATCATTCAGGGTCTCTTGTCGAAATTTCATTGGTTTGTTTTCCATACTAAGATTCAATTTTCTTGCCTCTTAGCGAAGTCAGATTATATAAATCAGAAAGTAGCAAACCAGTATAGATGACTTTATAGTACTAAATATATACATATAACATTATCTTATTTGATCAATGTTTGTACTGCATGAAATGGCACAAGTTCTGCACAGCACAACCCATTCAATAAAACCAAAGGACCCGAAGTAACTAAGCAAAAGTGGGTCTACCAAAAAAAACACAAGAAAAATGAAGAAGTGGTGTTATTTATATTTTTATTTATGATTCAATTCTATTTTACCATATGGCAGTTTTTTTATTCGCACAGATTCCAATGTAACAGTTTGCAAGAAAAAAGGTTTGAAAAGAAAACAGCAAGCCATGTGCTACATGTCGAGCTTTTAAGATTTGATTCTTCCCTTGTAAGAATTTGTTTTCTTTATTATTTGTAGCAGTTTAAGTATTTTCCTTGTTCGTAGGATACTCGAATATGATTAGAGTGGATATCTTGGAAAAGTCTTTCAAGGTGCTCGCAATACATATTAGGTCTTAAGACGTGAACAGAAGCAGCATATTATTAATTGACGATGTCTAAAAGAAGAACCATGCATTTCTTAGACAAGATGATATGTTTATATGCATCGGATGAATAATGTTGGAGAAGGCTTTATTACGTTCTAATAATTCTTTTCATTTAGAGTCAGCAATTGAAAAAATATACTGATTTACTCTAGGGAAAATCTTTGCATAAGATAACACACCAAGAAAAAAGATCCTTGAACTCAAAATATTAAAATAAAGATAAGTTTTTATTTGAACGAAATAACATAATTTACTCACACTAATTCATTTGACAAATTCCAGCAATTTGGTTCTTCCTTATGAACCCAAGTAAAGTTTCTGGAATCAATTCAGGTAAAGATGAGATAGTCTCAAACTGCCTAATTAGATTTGTATTAAGCTTCCTCGATCTATTAGACTTATGCAGATAATTCCCAAATACTGCCTCAATGATTAAAACTGTTCCTGGACTAGAGAAGCATGTCATTAAGAGAGCATACTTTCCTCCAAAAATGATAAGGAAGCTAGATCTAACTCTAGAAGGAATGTTGAATCTTGGTATTATATTATATCGTCAAAATGATAGAGCCACTTAGCTCTTTTCATCTACTGGATAGTCATGTAGGGAAATTAGTCCGACTCTAGAAAATGACCAGAGAATATCTTTAGCAAATCTATTTGATCTCAGTCCTAGTTATGATAAGAATTCACTATCTCTGCCTTTCTTCCAGCATGATCATTCTCACAATACTAAGTTTTTTGAAGAAAAAAAGTTTATTCAGGGATTCAACAAGAATAATAAATAAAGTTGATTTATCAACTTGAACATTAAGAATCATAAGTGTGGGGGTAAATAACCAATTACCAAAGGTCGAGTTTGCGGTAACCTTATTATGGTTTAATACGAGTTACAACACAGTTATGGTAAGACATAGCAAGGCAAGAGTTAAAGTCTCAGATATTCATCTATTCAAACTCAATAGACTGGACTATAAGACCTTAAGGATGAAACCATTTTTGTAAAATTAATCTAATTCTAAATTTTTATATTCACCGAAAATGATTAATACTTGACAAACTTTATTTGGGGTGTGTACTTGACCTTACATCTGAAACAAGAAGATACGTGGTGCTAATATGTAAAAAGCTAATGAATAGATCTAAGTGCTTTTTGTAGTCAAATTAAAGATACTCTTCAACGATAACCAAACTAAATTCTGCAGGTTTGCAAAATAATGCCCCATATAATCGAACACTGGCTCATGTAGGGCCTCTAAGCTCAAGCTTGCTGCTAGTTCTTCTTACAAAAACCACAACGCAAGAATTCAGAAAAAAATCAATGCAACAACTCCTTTGCAAATTTTCTGTAGAAAAACTGTGAGTGGTTATTCTATAACTAGTACTGAGAATAAAACTTCGCGTCAAGTCTAAGAACATTAATCATTCGACCATTTTTGATGCCTCTAGCTTTTTCTCCATTACTAAGTAGTGTCTTAGACTCTCATTTATAGTACTTCTTCTTGGAGGTGGATACAGTATACAAGCAAGCAGGGTAATCTTCACATCTTTGAAACTCACCTGCTTTCGCTCTTCTTCGGTCAAACTCCGTTCGCTCTTAACTAACATGTTAATTTGATCAAGCTTGCCAGAGAGATCCTCAAACAATTTGTGACCTTGCTCCATTCTTCGACAGACTCTCTTAGTATTTCTTGTCTTCAATTCTCGTCTTCTTGAACAGGCCTCAAGTATTTTCTCCACCAATTGCTCTTTGTGAGCTTTTGCAGCGGAATATGATGTTTCAAATTTTCTTATTAAATCTCTAATGTTCTTGTTCAAGGTAAGCATAAAGTGCCCCGAAGTGCTAGATACACAACGAGCACTTCTTAACTTGCCTAAAGTCCACATTCCTGAAATAACAGTTTCTGCAACTTGACAAGACTTTGATAAGAGTTCCTTAATCTTTGTTCCAAGAGCTTCAAAATAAGGCAGCAAATCTTCTACAGGCATACGTTCAAAAGCTGTTACGGCTGCAGAATAAAAAGAATGCAAATTCATTGAAATTAAATGTTCTTCAACTAGATACAGCTTTCCATCACCAAGAATTTCATCTTCAACCATTAGCCCTTCGAATATATACATATGGTGCCAGCTTTCAGTATTGTCCATGTACAGAGAAGTCCCTTTTCCTGTCAACTTGCTTCGTTCAAAATATCCACTATGTAAGAAATTAGGGCTTAAACGATATCCATAACCATCTACCCCACCGTCCTTGAAATTACCAACCTCAATCAGATCAAACATTAACTTTACTCCAAAACCACTCAGAACACCATCAATGAAAAATCCAGCAGAAAATTCGCTTCCAAGGTAAGAGAAGTTTTTCCAGATTCCTTGACCAGAAATCCTACCATTTTTAATAGAGCCCAAGAATTTACTTCCATCACCAAATATTATCTCTCCAGATCCTTCTAAGCAGTTTGACGCTACAGAAAAGTTAATTTTACTGAATTGTTTCCGACTTTGCATAAAATTAACCTCTTTACAAATATTATATGGTGAAACATCAACCTCAAATGTGTCAAACAGAGAGGCCTTTTCATCCAAAACTTCTTCACTCACAGAGTCTTTCTTCAGCTCCTTTTCACCTGAGCTCTGCGCCACTTCTTTATTTAAGTTATTGTCTCTTGGAATATAAAAAGTGTTCATCAAAGACATATTATTTGTCTTCAACAAACAAAAATTAACAAAAATATCACCTTCCTTTTCTAGAAAGAACTTAGGAAAACATATCTTCTTTCTCTCAAAATCTATCAGCAAACCTTTTTCTCTGCCATTTACACCAAAAAGGCCCTTCTCAAAAAACGTTTCATCCTGATTGAACCCTTGGTTAAAAGGAATTCTATAGAATCGAATCAACTCAGTTCCTTGAATTCTATCCATATCTTCATCAACAGAATTAACCATATGAAATTCTGTTGCATCTAATGACCCTCTACAACATTTCACATTTACCCAGTTATCAAAAGAAAGAATCTCCTTGTACAAGAACTTTTTTCTACCAAGTGTTAAACAAGAACCAGTAACAACTACTACCAAAGTACGCACTCCACTTTCTTCCGCATCATCTTCTAGTGGTCTACAGAGAAATTCAAAGTTTAAACACACAGATTGTTTTCTTTCTAGAACTTTTGAAATTGACTTCATTTTTTGTTTCATTCGCTCTAGCGATTCAACATTCCCTTTTTCTTCAAGTCCCTTCATATTTTCACTTAACTTGCTTTTTCGTGAAATCTGTTCTGTAATTAATAAATTATCCAACTTTTCTTTTTCCCATATTCCAAATTTTAAGTAATTAGCAAAATCCTCATCTTTTAGCTCACTAGGAACATTCACGGCTATAAGGGCTGATTCACCTTCGTAAGATCCAGTAGCTAGGATATCATTAAAGGGATATAAGGCCACCTTCTGCTTAAGAAATATGTGATACTTTGATGGTTTTGTTCTGCATTTCACCTTCCATTCCTCTTTGAAAACTACTTGTCTTGAACTTTCCTCATATAAAAACCAAACCTTACAGCCGAAAATCTTTTCCACAACCTTCTCATTCATCCTTTCTCGACTTATATCTTTTTCTGTACCTTTGTCACCCAAACAGACAGTGATGAGCTCTTTCATAACCTTTCTTTTGTGCTCAAATCTTTCATATCTACTTTTGAAGACCATTTACTTTGTTAATTCCTTGATTAACAATCTAACCGTTTATTTTAGAGGCATCTAAGATACGAAGGTGAAAAAAAAGAAGCAGAAAGGATAGAGAGGCCATTTGGAAAATCATTTATTTTCTCATTCTTTCAGACTAACTAGTTAAATGCAGTTAATTCTGTTTGTATCAGCTATTATGTTTGGTTACCCTTTTGGTCATACTCTTGCCTAGCTAGATTAACGGCTCTCTTTGTACTTCGATTCGCTTCACTTTAACACTGTTCTTGGAGCAGTATTTTGAGTCATAACTTGAATCGAATCATATTTGACTCAAAAAATTGTAATCGAGGAAAAATGGGAAAATTGAGTCGTTATAGAAAAAAGAAACCATTAATCAAAGATTTTGATCAATTAATTGGTCAGAAAGATAATTTCAATGATCCTTTGCAATTGAATCAAAATGGTAAAGCAATTTCTGTAGATGGATTTATTTTGACTGAAGAAAGTAAGAATCAAAAGCACAAGCTGTTTTCAAGGGTTGCTGAACATCAGGAAAAGTATGAACAAATTGAAAAAGTTAGAAAAAACAGGAAACGTAATGTTAGAAATAAGGAGAAAAAATTGAATAACAATATAGTTGGTTTTAGAGATCTCGCTGTTATGATAAAGAAACAAGAACCAAAGAAGAAGAAAACAAAGTCTAAGTCTAAGTTGGATCTGCAAGAAAGGAAAGAAAAGCCAAAACTAAAAAGATTTCAACAAAAAGAAAATAAAAATCAAACATTTTCTGAATTAAGAATGAATGGAATCAGAGAAGTTGCTGTAAAACCCCCATCTTTTTCAGAAAGACTTTCAAAAGATAGATTTAAGAAACTCAAACTCAACATTAAATGATTTCTAAACTTTTTGGATGAAATATTTAAAATATTGATGAGATAATATTTCTTCTGGTGTTATTCTCTTTGTTGGATTTGCTTCAAGCATATTTTTTAACAAATCTATTCCTTCTCTATCATACTTGAAAGTATTAAAAACTCCTTCTGAACTTGGTTTGAAAACGTTATAATGTTCAGAATGTTTGTCAAAGTCCTCTTTTAGTTTTTTCCTTTCTTCTTTATTTTTAATATTTCTCTTTCTTTCTACTTTTTCGAAAAAAGCTTCTTTAATAAATTTAACAAGAGGAAGATTAATTTTTTCACCTTTTATGTTTTTTAAACTCTCTTCTCCAAATAAAACTAAATATTTATATAAAGTTTTTGATAAAATTGGAATATCTTCTTTATCTTCAATTATTGTTTTTGGAATTAGTTTTTTAATATTCTTCATAAAATATTTTGGTGGTTCAACTGGAATTAGTTTTTTAATATTCTTCATAAAATATTTTGGTGGTTCAACTTTTTCTAAGAGTTCCTCATATGGTTTTTTTCCTAATAGATTTATTAAAACTAAACCAAGTTGAAAAATATCTGATTTATTTGAAACGTCTGGTTTATTAAAGAAAAAATAATCTATTGGAGTATTTTCTAAAGTTGTTGTTTTAAATTTTTCTTCTCCTATTTTTTCTGAACTTCCAAAATCTGTTATTATTGGAAAAGGAAATGTATTATGAAAATCATTTTGAGTAAATTTTTCTATCTTTAAAATATGAGAATTATAAGTTTTATTTTTCAGTTCTGAATTATAAAGTTTTTTTATTAGAAAATTATTTAGTTTAATATCATAATGAACAAAATTTGTTGAGAAAATAAAATAACAAAAACAAATACTTGAAAAAAGTTCTATTATATCAAAATTATATCTTGCTGCAAAATCTTCTGCATTCATATATCTAGGCATAGAAATATAAATAAAATTATTTTTATTTCTTTTTTCTGTTATATTTTGTTTTGATGCACAACAAAAATTTATTTTTGGAAAGAAGAAATTATCTTCTGAGAAACTATATTTATTAAATATTGAAATTTCTTTTAATACTTCTTCTGAATAATCATTTTTATCGAATATTTCTATTTCTAATAAAACATCTGTTAAACCAAGAAGAAAACATTTTTTATAAGCACCTTCTCCAATCAGTTTACCTATTTTTTTCTCCTTTATAAATTTTTTCAATACTTCGTTCTTAGTTAAAGGCTTAACATTAACTTCAGTTTTTCTCTTAAAACCCATTGTTTGTCTTCTTAAAAACACTTCTGTTTTTCTTGCATAATATTTTTTTTCTGTTTCAATTTTTTCTTCTTCTGTTTTTTCTTTTTGTTTAATTGTCTTGATAGGAAAGTTGTCTTTTAGAATTACAACTCTTTTCTTTGGTTTTATATTTTCTTTTTCTTCATCTGAGCTGAATTCTATTATTTCTGGCTCTTCTTCTGGTTCTTGAATAAATACAACTCTAGTATTCATTCGATTAGCTAAACTCTTTCCAAATTTATGTTTCATTTTTTTTTATTGTTTTTGTTTCGTCCTTATTTATGATTTGTACAGGTTTCTTATTGGAAGAATATTAACGTTAATTATTAATAGTATATAATATAACGGTATCTTCCATTTACTTAAATGATTTACTAAAGACACTTCTTTTTCTTATAGTCTAAAGTCAAAATGAAACCATTTTAAACAAAAATGATCAAAAAATTAATATATTATATTCCAAAATTAATATTAAAATTATTTTCTGAAATAATTTTAAACTTGTTAATGTTTTGACACTTGAGTTAGACAAGTAATTGTCCGTATCGTCTATATGTCTATGAGAATATGTATATTAAATTAAATTAACTAAAAGAGCTTTAAAAGACCTTTAAAATGATATAAGTAACGTCTTCTAACTCCCAGCATTTGTTGAGATATCGAGGTTTTAGGATCTGTTGTTTCCGGTACTTATGTATTAGTAAAAATGTATTATGTAAAGTTGCACCAATTGTGCGGTAACGTAATATTGTACTATAACTATGTAAAGTGTAAACAGTCAGTATGGAGAGAGTCGTACACTCGACTGCTTAGTGTCTGACTGCTTGGAACTGTGTTAAGTTGAAGTTTGCAAGGATTGAAAGTTTTTCAAATAGAATTTTGCGTATTTTTATGCTTTAATAGATAAATATAATTAATTTGTGTGAAAATCTGATTATAAAATTAATTTATTAAATCAAGCATTTGATTCCTCTATTAAGTCATAATAAGAGAAGGCGCTTTCTTGTTTTCAAGTTGTACAAGAGTCTTGACCCGAATTATTCTGACTGTGTTTATAAGAGCAGATATGAATTCATATAATTATTAAATAGATCAGATTCATCTTTTTTTATGTATTATTTTTGCTACCATATATTCATCCTAATTGAAACAACATAATGATTAAAGATTACTTGTGCATCTCTACTAGTTACCAAGGTGAAAAGCTCTAGTCTTAAATCATACTAGTTGCCTTAATTTCACATTCTGTCTCGTATAAATCTTGAAATATTATAACTGTAACTCTATTAAAATCCAACCAAGTATTTTCTTCTTCCAAGAATACAACTTTGAAGTATCTGTTTAGCTCATCGTCAACTGCATAAATCGTCGCTTTGTTTTTTTTATTTTTCGCATTTGGACAAAATTCTAGCCTAGAGCAAAGTGATATTTTTTTCTTAATTCTTGTAGCAGAGTCAAGTTTAATCCTAATATTGTGTACTTTCAGAAATATATTTTCAATCTATTAATTGTGTTTAATGCGCCCTCATGACAGAAAGATTAGATAGCCCTTTTTAAAGACCAATAAAGAAAGAAAGCCAATAGAATTTTCTAAGAACACGATACATTCTAAAATTTATCTTTCTTACAATGTTCACCACAAATCCTCTCTTTTGCACAAAGTTTTCATCTCCTCTATGAGTACTTCTCCGGTTTAGGAATTATTCTAGCTTTCAAGAGTGTACGGTGTATCCTCCTTTGTCTTCAGGGTTTCTGCATGCAGGTACTCCGTTGATGAAAGACACGAAAAACTCTCTAAAAAACAGTAACATAACCAATATTCACAATGCCAATGAGAAATATTATAATTAGTCAAAAAAAAACTATCCGTATCAATATATTTTAACTTTAAACTTTCATCCAATGATTGTAATCTCAAAGCCAGTAAGCATATTTTTCTCTGCCAACATCACTTCAGATATTGTCATTGCACTTCCTATTTTCAAATGCGACTCACATTAGATCTATTGACTACATCATTTGTAGCAACTATCCGAATGCTTTTTTATATTTCTCGATGAATAATATGAAGGACTAAGAATTTGTTTAGTTCTTATAGAACTGAGAAAAACTGCTTTCTGCTTATTTATTTTGAACAGAATATATGATAACTATAATTTTATAAAATGAATCTTGAGAGCTAATCCTTTCAACAATTTCTGATTTGTGCTCAAAACTCACGAGTGATGGCTTGTTTTTCTAAATCATAGTTAGTATCTGTCTCCAGCTCTGCAGTTGTTCCCCATATTAGATTCATTATTTTCTCCTTTTATTACAATATTTGCATGTCAAAGAGATTTTTCAAAGGAATTTTGATGCAAGAAACAAAAAATTACATACCAAAAAAAATTCAATCAGCCTCATTAGATAATATGGGAAGAAAAGGGACCCAATTGATTTCATATTCTACAGCATTGAACCAACTTGGATTATTTAAATTTCATCAGAAACTAACTTCTTGTCAGCGTTAATGTCGCATAAAACTTATGCCTGAAACGTCTTATCAGTGGTTTAATTCAACTGATTAGACCTCAAAATTAGGCAGATGAACTTTCGGAAGATTTGTATTCATATGAAGATCTTCAAAGCGGCTAATAGTGGCTCGAAACACAGTTAAGTCTGAAATGTGACAGCAAAATAGGAAAAATTTATGAAATGTTTGGAATAAGTTATTCATCAAATACTTAATGAATCGCCACATGTAAGATTAACCAAATAAGCCATCAGTATGTTGAATAAAGCACTCTTGGCTTTCATTAGGATAAAACCACCATACTTTCGCAGAAGAAAAGGATTATTATTTCATGAAAATTCATCAGTTCTTGATACTATTTTTATCCTGTAAGGTTTTACTTTATAAATAAGGCATGTAAGCTGTGTTAAGCTGTTAGCGATTATCATATTATCGATTGATTGAATGAAAGTAGATATTTAGGGAAATTAGGACAAAATCAATCTTACGACATTATCTAAGATAAAGTTAGGAATTAAACAGCATGGCTAACTGCAACCTAGGATAATAAAATAAAAAAAGGATTCATTGCGGTTATATTTCCTTTCTTAAGTATAAATTTATATATTTAAGGACTTTTAAAGTAAGAGGAACTTTATTCTAGTTCTTCATCTTGCCTCATTTGAGTCCTGGACTTCAGGTCAACATCATAAGCACCTGATTGACTCCAATAGGAGCTCTTAATGCTTTTTTAGTAACTTTACCTCAGCCTCGATTGCCTGACTGTTCAATTGTTCATTTTAAACAGGTGAAGAACATGCTTCCTCTCCTTTCAAAAGTCAACTCTGGTCAAATATCATTCTTCAGATAAATCATTTTAGATCAAGCTTCAATGGTTCATCTATATATAAGATAATGTTATTCTAATTATAATTAGAATGCAACAATATCTAAGCTTAAGTAGAATGAATAGAACAAATTGAACTGTAATCAATTCACATCAATTCAATTCTGTTAAGAAAAGAAAAGAGTAATGTCATATTGAGATTGTTCTTTTTCTTTGAAAGATAATTTCATTTGTCCTCGAACAATAATTATTTGAGAAAGAAAAAGGACGAAATAAAAGTTTATTCATCATGGATTTTAGGAAATTATTTTTTCATTCATCAGGAGAAAAGGTAAATCAGATGAAAGTAAACTCAGTTCCTATGAAAGGGTATTTTGTTTGGTTTTGAAATGATAAATATAGTTTTGAAGAGGACGAAACAAAACATGAAATTATCGAACCCATTTTGAAAGAAGTAAAATTTAATTTTTATCTTATTTATAGGAATATAAAGTTAGTAGATTAAGAAGAACAAGATCTTGTTTAGAGCAAAGTGAAAATAAAGAAAACTCACCTGTAAATTTAAATAGACATAAAAGTTTTGATACTTGTTTTGAGTCAGGTGAAAAATATTTTTCAAAATTAGTTTTCAATTCTTGTGAAAAAAAGATAAAAAAGCAAAGGTAAATATTTTTTATGCTCTTATTTTGTAGAACAAATAAAAATTGTTTTGAATTTAAACCAACTTTTCTTGAAACTATGGATTTTGAAGATCATTATAATAAAAACTTGATTAAAAGAAGTTCATCAAAATCTCAACAAAGTTCAAAATCATCTTTTTCACAAGATTCATCTGAAACTTTGACAAAATTTCTTGATTTTACTCCAGTGATTTCAAAAGTTCAAAAGAATCTATGTTTTTTTACTCCAACAAAAGAAGAACAAAATAATATTTTATTAAAAAATGACTGCTCAAAATATTTTGATAAAATAAAATCAATTGGAATAAAAATATTGGCTATTGATTTTGATGAAACTTTACTTTCTATTCACACAAAATCAGAATGGAAATATTCAGCAAAATCTTTGAGTCAATATATTCGTCCTTTTTTTAATAGTTTTTTGAAAGAAGCTTCAAAACAAAAGTTTAAAACTATTATTGTAACTTTTTCAGAACAAAAAGCGTTAATAAAAAGAGTTTGTAATTTATGTTTTGATGGAAATGTTGAAATATTTTGTGGATCTGATGGAATAAATAATTGGAAAAATGGAAAAAATAATCATCTAAAAAAAGTTTTGAAAAAGTTTAATGTCGAAAACTCAGAAATTCTTTTTGTCGACAATGATAAACGAAATGTAGAAAATGCGAAAGCTGAATTTGAAAATATGAAAGTTATTGAGTTTAAAAACTATCTTGGAGATATTTCAGCTGAAAAAAGTTTCTGCGAAACACTTTTGAATCTATAGGAAAAGAGTCTTTTTGTAACATATTTAAAAATTAACCATAAATTTCAGAACGATAAGTTTATAATAGTTTATTTTACACCCAACAGATTTATTGATTCAGCTTCTTTCGTATTTCTTTTTCAAAACTATCCTTCCACTTATCTTTCTCAAGAAGCTGCTCTAGTACTATTATAATGTCAGAAGAAGATTTTCTTAGGTTAAGATTCTTTACAACAAGAGAAGAGATGATTTCCTCAACCTGCTTATTCTGTAAACTCCAATTTTCTTCGAAAGGCTTTTCACTACGCAATTTTTGCCAATATTCGCCTCCTTTTGGCATTGGTTGACCAGAAAATAACCTCAATAATATTAAACCTACTGCAAACATATCACTTAAAGGAGTAAAACCAGTTAAACTAATTTCTTCAATAGAAAATGCAGAAAAAACTTCAGGAGAAACATATCTTGCATCTCCTTCAAACTCCTTCTGTCTATTTGGGTTATCAACAAAATTTGCAAAACCTAGATCTCCAATTTTTATACAAACGTTGTTTACATCATTTTTCAAAAGAATATTTTCAGGTTTGAGATCTAAATGAACTACATTATTCTCGTGCAATAACGAAAGACCAGAACAGATACTGTACAACATGTAAAATAATGATTTCTCAGTTTCTAACTGGTTGATCTTGTCCAAACTCCCAAGATTACAATACTCGCAAACAATACGGAAACTAGAATCATAAATCCAAGCACCGAAATATTCCATGATATATTTAATTCTATTCCTTCCACACTGTGCTTCTTTTTCTGCTAAATATTTATATATTTCAATTTCTTCAAGCAACTCTCTTCTAGTACTTTCTTTGACAACTGTACTTTTTGACTCCTTAAGAATCACTTTTCTATTATTTGAAGTATTTCTCATTAGAGTAACGTGTGAAAAATCTGTTATAGCAATATCATTTATAAATACAAGTTCTGATATATTAATTTTTCCGTTGGTCAGATCTAATAAGGTTTGATTCGCAATAGTTTTGTTACTACATTTAGTTTTTCTTCTTAGCTGTTTTTTTGTTGTCATTGGCGCAAAAGACCTTCTATTTGAAGGTGGTGTAGTTAAATTATTATCTTCTGTTGGACTTCTGAAAGATAGTTTCTTAATATTGTTTCCATACGAGATCGGGTTTAAATCAAAGTTAGCATTTATCCTTCTTCGTCCTGTTGCTGGTGTTTGTATTTTTATTTCATCTCTATTAATATTCGGTGAATTTCTTCTTTGTCTTACTTTTCTATTTTCCGTGAAAAATGTGGTTGAAGCAGTAGAAAGAAAACTATTTTCAGCTTTAAACTCCAATTTCTTCTCTAAAGAATCTTCCTCCATTGATTCTGAAGTAAACATTTTCTCTTCATCTACTCTTAAATCATCAAAATTTAACTTTTTTCCAAATGAGGGCTTATCAAAAAAAAAATCTTTTCTCTTTGGGCTTTTAATATCCATATCATCTGATTTAAAAAATGGTGGAGTTTCAACCCCAGAAAAACTAATATAAACGCTAGAAAGAAATATACATAGAAAACTCAGTTGAGCTATGAGTTGCATTTAGGTCTGGAGTTGTTTTATTTTGGGTATTTCCATCAAAATTTAGTTTTTGAAGTGTTGAAAACACTCCGTGAACATCTAAAGAATTCCTTCCCCTAGAAAATGTTAATGCCACGTGAAAAATCAAAAATACAAAAAACCGTTAGATCTGCTTGGAAGATCTTTAGCTTCAGGTATCCATTCATTAGTAAAAAAGTAGTCGAACCTAAAAAAATATTTACGGTGTCTTAAAATTATGTAGATTCTTTGTTTCTGTATCTTTATTTTCTTCCGTCATTCTCGAAGATTACTTTGACGCAATTTAGATTTACATCAAAAAGTGGAACGTTGCAATTCGTATTCATTTTCTTTCAATTTTCAATTGAGTAACTTCTGTCAATATGGCATTACTAAAGAATTCGATACTTAACAAGCACGAAGAACTGTTTCAGTATCTTTAAGAGGAATTATTAAGAACTGCATTATGTTATTCAACGAGAAAAATATTGAAAAAAATAATAAAAATACTGGATTAATACATGCAACAATTTCAGGGACTGTATTTTGGGGTGGATTATCTACATTTCAGCACTTTGTTGGTAGAGGACTTAGAATCGACAGTGGAACCAAGATTCTTTCTTCTTCAGCGAAGTTATTTTATTCGAAATAGATTTTTCTGGCCTCTACGATGATTTCTTGTGAATTCCTTAAAATAGAAGTGTCTTTTTCTTTTTCAGACTCTACATATGGGCTAATAGGAACAGATCCTCCGTTTCATACTATTGTTTTCGGGTTATATTCTCTCGATGTAAGTATTAAAAGATAGATTAAGGAAGCCATCAATAAAAATATGAGAACTTATTTATCGATAGTTTCCGCTCTCCAATATTTTCAGCTTGGTACTTCTTTACAACAGCACCATCAACATATGAAGTAAAAAAAATGAGCAGCAAGATATTGAGATTCAGCGTCAACTTTGAAATGACCATAAGCAAGATTCACCTGTTTGTGATACCATCAAAACCACTTCGTTTTTTTTCTATGGGCACAATGCAGCGAAACTAAGTTAGAGAATTGTGACTCTCAAAGTGTCTTGGGTTTCAGTAGCATCAACATGTGCGTTATTTCTCTCACCTGGTATGAGAAGTATGTTTTCTCTAGTTTGAATCTAGCCAAAGAACCCAAATGTTAATTGAAATGATTGTAAATACGAGTCTAAGGTATTTAAGAAGACAATTACTCTTAGCTAACCCATGCCTCGTACTCCATGTATTCCTCTAATCATTGGAATGTATAAGAATAATGTTAATATAACCTAAAATAATCACATTTTCTCTTGTCCTAGTTAAATGAATCTAAATATCAATAATAATCTGACATTGCTTTCAAGTTGTATATAAATGTTTTCATAGCCCAAAAATAAAACACTTTGATTTTACTCAAAAAGTTTGGATGCACCCTATGCACAAATATAAAATTTCTTAGAGCACAAAAACTAATTGCTCTAATTTTAATGCAGTCAGCAATAAATTGTTGTAAAATACATGTATACCCATAGCTTAAGTTGCACGCAACAAGGATTCCTAGGAGAGATCTCACGAAATGCTACCCTCGGACAAGCACCCTCTATGGTGTAAAGTTTCTGGAATGACCCAGATTCTCTAACAGGCCATAATATTAGGGAAGTTTTTTCATACAAGACAAAGACATGCGACAACGCAAAATCACTTTTGGAGATATATTTAGATGATGTTAGGAGCTCTGTCAATTTTATCACAACTAACTCTCGCATCTGTTTGTTCTTTATGCGTAAACAGTGCAGAGTAGCGTATATAAGGTCTACAACCAGCATTCAGCAAATTATTTTTAAGTCCATAAGAACAAATAATTACTCTACTTGCTCATATTGTCGTGAAATTTTATAACTAAGAGTTGAACGTAAGCAGGAACCAAAACGCTAGGAACGCAAGTAGATAAAATGTACTAATATAATTCGTTACAGAAGTCAAATATTGTTGAAAGTAAAACTAATAAATAAATGTACTTAATTACCTCATTAAGTCATAGATAGATTTATTGATCGACCAAGAGCCTAAGTTAAAACAATAGATATCAGCAACATGACAACTTAGACAATTTCAAAGCAATGGCCAAAAAGCTTACAGGCTTAAGCAGATAAGCCTAAGCCTAATATTGAAGCAAATCTAGTAGCTCGGTTCAAACCTGCTGTTGTACAAAGTTAAACAAAATACTGTACTCTTCATCCACTGGAAAGCAGTTAATAAGCAATGTGTCATTGCTTGTTTGTCACAGGTCATAGTTTCAACATTTTCTAATGCCCTCTATAGCCATTATCATCTACATATCAAAAACTCTACCTGAGTAAAAACTAGAAATGTTAACCCAGAAGAACTATTCAAAATAGTTCTATTATTAATTTTCACCATCTCTAAGTTCTATCTAAGTAATCCTTTCTATAATATCCTAGGCATTCTGGTATTGATTGAAGATTGCCCAATTTCTTGTGTTGGCGCGCTTTTCCAGTGAATTTCTAACACATTGAAGAACTGGGAGAGCCCTGAAAAGGAGATTCTTACGAGTACATTTCTACCCGTGCTAAAGTGAATTGCAACCTAGAGTCAAAGCCTACGCTGGTTCTCTCCATTTTTCTTGTGAATATTCAGAGTAGCTCGGTCAAAACCCTTGGGAATAAAAAAAAACGAAAAGCTACTCTCTATATGGATAAGTGCTTCTCATCCCAATAGCGCGAATGTGAGAACTAGATATTAAAGCACTTATACATTGGTTATAGTTCTATGGCTTCACTTCTATTTACAATCCCACGCGGATTCTACAATTCTAAATAAAACTAGTTTGTAATGAAATTGAAAACATAAAAAAAGCATCAACAGCAAGGTAGATCACTAAGACAACAAGAGCTCTTCCAAGAGAAATTGCAAACATGATTTTTAAGCACATTTCTCATGTCAACCCTTGTCTCAGATTGATTACAAACCTGGATTTGAGTAACAGGTTTCATTTCCGCTGCATCTAAGGCATAGGTTTGCCAACTCTCAAAAGTTCAGATGATATAATATATTCATAAAACGCTGAGAATAATATGCATCAAGCAGAGAGCAACTATTAAATTGAGAAATTACCAAAAATAGTAAATAGAACTTGCATATAATTGATTCCATTATTATAGTATAATTATTGAGTGAAACTTCAACTGCATGATGTGCAGAGTTGAAGTCCTGCTTTATGAGATCAGTATCTAAGAATTTGTACTTAAAACAAGATGTAAATACACTAGAGGCTAAACTATAAGAATAAATCTATTTTAGCTTGACAGCAGCCGTTATGAATATAATCTCCATAACTTCAAAGAGGCAAATAGCATTGTGATGAACTTCTCAAAACAGAAAACTATTAATTCACAAAGTAAGATACTAAGAAAATTGTCCACTATTGTTGTAGTTTTGACAAAAGTATAGACTATTCTATTTATCACACGGCTGTCTTAACATTTCTAGAGTGATTTGAAAACAGAAAAGAGCACACACTTACAAGACATCCATCTAACGGGAGAAGATCTAAGCAGTACTCACCTTACCAATCACCAGCACACTTAAGTGTTTGTATGAATAGTTTTCTATTGAGATGTGCAACCAAGAAGCTGCGTATCTCCAACCCCTGTAAGTCATAAAGTAATAAAAATGCTTCTCTAAACACGCTGGGGCTAAGAGAATACACCATCTTTCATGAACGACATTGAACCCAATCAGATAGAGTGACGTCCATAAGTCATGGTGGACTGGAGGTCTAGAGAGTTAACTTTATATACCAGCTCGTCATTGCTATCTTCCTGCTCAACTTTATTCTACTTAGATTAGGTAAATTCATGCAAGAGAATATTGTATTGTCATTACGCAGAACACCTTATAAATAGGGTTTGAATGAAAGGGGAGGCATACGCTGGCCATAAAATGACGGATTAGAATTCCATGAAGTTATCTAAGAAGCTCTCAAGTTCCAACGTTTCCTCAACTTTGTCCTCAAGTTCCATTTTATCCTCCGGCTCAAACCATGGGTGCAACTTGTTGGCTTCAGCTTCTGCCTTTGTAAATGACCTCTGCAGTTGTTCCAGTTGTGCTGATTTCACATTAAGGCTAATCGTTTGAGCATCATCCTGCTTTGGAACACCCACTACTTCATATATCCTAGAATAGGTTATTTCCTCAGTTGCTGAACCTTCTCCCTGTATTACCGTATTAAAGCTCATGTCCCAAGTAAGGCCAGAGCCAAGTAAATCAGCATTCAACTTTCCAAGTATTGACGTTATGGCTCTAAGGCAAAGAGGAGCCTGAGTCAAGTCTTCCACAAAGAACCAGATTTCCTCATCGCGCTGTTCGAGGTGGATTATCATTCCTTCAGCCATACTAATTTTAGCCTGTGAACTGTATAGCTCAGGTTGAGCGAGACTCTTTATAGAAGCAGTTGAGTTAACCGAGCTTGAGTAAGATACGCAAAAGCATACAAGTCTTTGAAATAACCCAGTTGGAAGGAAAGGGGTTTTGGCTTGTGTTGCATTACTAAAAGTAAGTACACAGTAGTGGATCTCTTTGCCTTCTCTAATCCTCTTATCTTTCACTATTATTGACTTAATAACATTTTTTCCAGGGAGTTCTTCAGGCGCCTTTCGTTTGGTTCTGTTCTTGTGTGGCTTCCTTTTCCTGATGTAATCTTCTAAACAAACTTCTTTCTTGTCATCTTCATACTTTGATACTAATAAACTGGGAACCAGATATTTTCTCTCATCTTCAGCTTCAAAGTTATAGTCACTTAAGAGAATCATTCTCTTCATCATGTCGAGAAAAAATGCCGTGTGTTGTTTGAAAGTTTCTTCTCGCCACAAGAAAAACAATAAATCTTCAGAAGCGATGCCTGTATTGTACATAGCTGTCCATTCCTTTGTTAACCCAGCTTTCTCAACCTCTGCTAAAAATTCCTCCGTAAAATGCAGATCTTTGTCTCGTATGACACAGCATAAGCCATCGATTAGCCATTGCGGGTTCAGAACTACCAACTGAGAAAGTTCATGGGTACCTGTGAGATGGACCAAAACGCCAAGTTCGTGGAATAGAGTTAACATATCATCAATCTCCTCAGTTTCAAACAGGTTTACTTTACCAGCTACTTGCGTTACTGTATCTAATGTCAGCCAATCTGGCATCAAACTTGGGTTATCTTCTTCTTCCTCACTGCCTTGCTCAGAATCACTAGTATTGTTCACATGCCCGTTACTATTGTGATGACTACGTCGCTGGGGATGATTTTCAGCTTCTTCAACTGCCTTTGGCGGTTTCTTGGTTCGCAAAGACATCATAGTCTCCAAACAGAAAATCCATTTTAGGGATATTTCCTGCGTTACGAATTCCTGATTTCTTGTTACCCTTTCAATGTCATTCCTAAGCTCATCAATGCCGATGTCTTTCATGTTGTCAATTGGGTAGAAAAATAGGTCCGAGTAGGAAAGCACAGTTGGATACTTCCCTTCAAAATCAAAGTATTTTGCCTCAGTGAAATATTCATTTAGAACTTTCAAAATCTTCCTGTCATGGTTGAAGCAGTCAAAGTGCGTACCAACAAGCACAATAGGAGCACTAGAAGCGTGCATTGAAATAGAACTAAACCAAAACTTCATATAAGCCTCGCAGACTTTGGGCTTCTCCAGAACTTCTCGCAGATCTACACATAGCACATAAATTCCAAACTTGGTGAGAAATAAGTGGTGCAAGGTATAAAACACCTCTTGTCCTCCAAAATCACAAAGAGAAAAAGTAAGAGAGTCTTTATTTGTTTCGGTGGAAAGCGCAAGTGCATCTTGAACATTTCCCGATACATCCCAGTCTAGGTTTCTTTTTCTCGTATCAAACATATCATCCACATTTGATATTGCGTTATGACCTGTCTTCCCATAGAAATTTTGGTGCATCTCCACACGCATACGTGCTACTTCTTCTTGTCTTCGTATGGTTTCGTTAAGTAATGGATCGTATCGCAACCCGTTATCTCTATAGATCTCTCTGAGCAGAGTTTCAACACGTCGAGAGCCTAGTAAGTCTACATTGACATTTTGCATTCTTAGCTCTCGGATGGTTATCAACCCAGGTGCACGATTTTGATTTACCAGTCTATCTTCAACAACCCTCCGAAGTTGGTTTTCCGAGATTCGTTTCTGTCTACGAATTTCGTCCCTTTCCTCACGGGTTTGCTGCCTTCGTCTCTCCATATCTCTAACTTTTTGCTCAATCTCCTTCTTTTTCTCTCTCGCAGCCGCAATTCTTAAGCTTCTTCGAAGATCCTCATCATTAGTACGCTTTGAGTCAGAACGGTTGGCCCTTCTTTCTTTTTGGTTAAAATTTTTCAAGGCCTCTGCTCTCTTTTCATACATCTTGTTTTGCAAGAAAGAAGTAGCTGCAGATTCTTGCGCCATTCCCTGTCCTAAGTATTCCGCATCAGCTGGACTTAGTGTGAGCCACTTACTTTCCGCAGTGGTTGTGGTTTGAATCTGAGTATACGAAGCTCCGATCGTACTTTTTTCCTCTGCATCAAAAGGTTGCCCTAGCACTCTTCTCACTGTAGATGTCTTGCCAGCCCTGCCCTGACCTACAAACATCAGTTTCGATTTATTCCATTTTCCAGTAGCATCACCCTTCATTTTCTTAAGCATATTCTCCTTATACTGCAAAATGTTCTTCTGAACTTTGTTCTGTACCTTATCATACTTGTCCCTAGCCTGATCCCCATTCTCTTGTGTGCTTGTATCATAACTAAACTTCCTCAACGAGTAATTAGTCTCAAGAGCCTTAGCAAACTTCTTCTCATCTTCCAACGATAATCCAACTCCAGCAAGTTCAAGAGATATTAAATTGTTGTTCACGGCTACGTATTCAGCAAGCGCCTCTAATCCTTTACTTTTAATTGGATTTCGCCTCAGATCAACCAAGAACAGGTTCGATAGTTTGAGCTCTACAACAAGTTCACAAATTCCTTCATCTCGAAACTCATTATCAGCAATAATAAGTGCGGAGAGAGGCTTCACGTGCTTCACTATATCACGGATCTGAAGACAGTACTCTTGCTTCAGTTGGCATCGTGAGAGATCAAGAGTGACAAGTTTATCAAAGTACTGAATTTCATCAAGGACATCAGTCAAAAAACCAGGATAGCGTTGCCAAACCGTACTAGTTCCAAAGAATGAAAGATATTCTATGTCATCATGTCCAGCCTTCAGCGCTTCCAACTCTTTTTCCATTTCTTTATTTTCCGGCTGGTAGAACAACAAACCCCATCGGGTTGATTTCTCTTTCAAACATTGAAATAAACTGTTGGGCATTTTGTTTTTTAGAAAATGTGTTCCGCGGTTTTCCTCTCACGACAGACTGTTCGATAATCTCGCAAGAAATTTCGAAGCTATTTTTCTCGTTCTACTTCTATAGCTGTTTTGGAGATTTAACGGACATCATGCGAGTATTTTGGGCAATGTGCTTATTTTTCCATGGAGAAAATTTTTACAGAATTCAAAACAAAAGTTAAAGAAGAGATATATTGCTATGAATTTTCTCGGAAACACGACAAGTTTAAACTTAGAATCCCTGAACCTTACTCGAACCTTTTCCCACAGTATTTTAATATGATCGATAGGAACTTTCTAAAAGGATTTAAGTAGATCAGTAGAACATGATCATGTAGTTTTTCCGAGCTGTCTTCGGTTAGTTGGACCATAGTCTTATGATCTCTAAACAAGATCAAATGAAGTATGAGATAACACAGTATCTTTAGTTGAATTGGAAAACTTAAAAAATGGCACCGCTTTAATCACTTCAAACCTTTTCTCAAGCCAGCAGTTTATAGAAATTATTCGTGCTAGGTGAGCTTTCAACACAATACGACATTTTCCTAATATATATATAAAGAGTTAGTAAATACGAATGTCCGCGAAAATTTTCACAAATCTTGAGAATCTATAAATTAATTATTTTAGTTCGTATGCTTGTTTTTGAGTCTAGTTTAGGACTGATGGGGAAAAGCATATTTTCGTATCATACACATTAAATCTAAAATCCTCCTCACATAGTGAGAGAAAACTTATTTTTACTACAAAGTTTTAACCATCTAAGTTTTTTCTGTATAACTCTATTACTAGATATCAAACGCTAATCAACATATTTCAAGTTTACAGAACTTGTAGAAACATTTACCATAGGATCCTTAACCTTTTTCTGGGTATGAGTTAGCTCTTGCACCGCTTGGACTGTTAACAGCTCTGGTTAAGATTGTTGATTTGAATTAAAATCAATGTAGAGCCTTATGGAAGTTAGATGCTTCCAATTTAAGTCTTTACTTTAGCGAGAGTGACTCTTATGAAAATTAGAAACCAAGGTCAAATCTACGGCCATTTCAATTAGCTTTAAAGCACAATCCTAATGTCTTAAAATAAAGGAATAGTATATGCTGGGAATAGCCTGTCAAAGGGCAATTTAAACTGAACCTCACAAATATTTCACTGGTTAGACTAATTTCTCAAAAATATAATGGAAAAAAACAAGGAAAAAGAAAAAAGTCAACCAAAGATAACAAATATCACGAAAAATGAATGTTAGTACTAATTAGAGTAATAATAAGATTATATTTAATGTTATATTATTGGGAGACTTAATTGGCACATCGTGATACATCCGCTATCATTGCCAACAAGAATTTCTAACTATTCAAGAGAGGTTTTATTTAGACGGCTCAAGCTTCAGAAGAAATCCCAGCTGAAGATTGCTATCACAGTAGAAAGTAAAATTAGCAGGATATTGAACATACATTAGGGTTAGCTTAATTCCAAAATACTTCTTAAAATTGGGAACATTTTGAATAAGAATTTCCAACTAATGAGGTGAGATTAAGTACTGGAAACCTCCAAGTTTTATAGACAGGCGCAAAATAGCCTATCACAGTGAAGAGAAAAAGGAACGGGATATTCTATATACATTTTTGGAAACTGAATTGGTACAGCGACAAGGGTACTTATTAAGAAACCAGAGGTGATGATCTTATGTTACAAATCTCAAGAATAATGAGAAGATTATCCCTCTCTTCGTTAAGATATAATATCTTTCACCTAAAAAAAAGAAAAGCTCCCGAAAATACGGTCCGAAATAATTATACTAAAATTCAAAGAAAACGAAAAAGAACAAGGTGTATTTTATGAACCTTCATACAAGGAGGGTAGGATAAAAGGTAGGTGAACTTTTTCCTGTTGAGTGGAAGGACTGTCGGATCAATGTGTTGCTATTGCTTAGCACGACTTCAATAGACCTTGAAAGGTCTTTTTCGAAAACTCTTTATTTGCAAAGAACTTCGTTTGGTTCAACTTATAGCTTTTTTTCTAATATGTTTTAGACCTCATTATACTCATGAGCAAACATGAAGGAGAATTTCGGCAAGCAACGGCGCATCGAATAGATACAAATATAAGTTTCATTCCATCCAGTCCTAGAACAAATAATTGAAAGATACTTATTTAACAAAATTGTTTCTCTTTTTTCAGGGACTTAGCAAATAGTAAATATAAGAAAATATCCTGGTTAAGTTTCAATCAGCAGTATTTTATGAAAAGAAGTTTAGGGCGAGGCCACTGATACACGCTTGGAAATGGTGAAGTGAGTGCTACCGCAACACATCAATCCACAGAAAAACACAGTAAACTAAAATGGAAGAGTAAGATTAAGTAATTCATTAAGTTGATTAAATTAATTCTACTTTGACTTCCCAAGATAGGTTCTTTGCTACGGATTTTTATGTGTCTTAAGGATAATATCGCTTACCCAGAATACTGGGAGACGGAGCCATCCACACTTGAAAAGTTTCCATTCATACCTTACCCCAAGCCGACCGCGGTTCCAGTGATAGTTATGAATTCTTTTCTACATTCTCCATTTATGTTGCCTTTGAGTCTTCACTAAGGGTTTACAGACAGCTTTGAGCATGGAAAACCTTGCAACAGATTCTCGTGGAATATTAATATCTTTGAAAACAGCTATGACCACATTAAAATGTAGGAATTTGCCTTCAAAATGTTCATCCATTTCTTAGTTCCCACCCGAAAGGTTTCAAAAAGAGGATGTATATCACAACCTCAGTGCTGGGAACAAGGTTTTGTATATATTTCACATTTACCTTGACCCACATAGAGACAAAATATTCTAAAGTCATGTTTGACTTTGTCCAGGTAGCACAGATACACCATGGGTAGACAAGACCCATCGCATTTGTATATGAAGAGGAATATCTTTTATTAGTCAATTTAACCTCTCGATTGCAGTGCGAATTTCCCCACCAAGTTAAAAGAAAAGAAGCAAATGTGCTTAAATCTAATATCTTCAGCGATAATGACTGCCCCATCCCTGAAAATATCCTTTCCGTCGGAGACAGGTTTCTTTGGAGTTCTCTCCGTAACTTCTTTGCAATCCTTCAGGTGTGTATAACAACGTGTGAAAATATTACATAATTGTTTACATCCACCCAGAGTATGATCGTGTTACATGCCATAATATTCTTTGGAAGGATGAATTCTCAGTCTGAGAAGTGTTATTTAGAATTTTGCGGAGGTCCCATTTAAAATCAGACTGAGACGAAGAATCTTGTCGCATAACTAATTCCACCACTCAAACAAAGCTTCTAACTGGAAACCCCTCAAACCTTTCACACTCGAGCCATAATAAGTAGCAAAATATCTAACATAACAAGTAAGTCTGATACCGAGTTATTGGACGGAGTTTTCCAATGTCAATATTCAATCTAACAATATTTCCTAACTTGAATAAATGCAAATATCTCTTAGTCCCCCTCACCAGGATCTTCGGGTGTTCTTCGTCTTACCTAAGTGCTCAGTTAAAGTTTACTGCTTTGAGGAATGAGCTACTTCTTCAGGCAAACACCGCAACTGACGCACATCTCGGGAAGCTTTGCATTTTATTAATATACATTGAATTTGAATACGAATCTATAAAATTGATTTCTAAAGGTTCTTTATGTGCTAAACCTGTATACCTCAACTTTGTTTCTAACTATTTGCTAAAATACATTTTGAAATTACTCATTTTATGCGTACAATTTTCTCTGGTTGTATTAAAATATGAACATTTGGTAATTCTGAATTTCTTTATCCTCACTAGCTCTTTTCTATTCACACTAAAGTACTGATTTATCAAAGAAAATCGCTGTAAATTTTTGATATCGTACATCCTCTATGGTTGAAAAAGGTTTATTAACTGTTCTTAGGTACCTGATCTTCATCATTTCACATGATTGTACTTCAGAACTAATCGTTCTTCCATTCTCATTTACATTTACCTCATATGCTGTGTTATCTAAATACTTGACTTGAAAGATATTTTCCTCAACCTGAAGATCTAACTTAATGTTTAATTCAAGCTGGGAAGTTCAAGAGGAAATCTGACTTACGCTACATCTTGTTAGTATTCTTTGCATAAATCCGCAGCTTCTGTGTGTTTCTTCATACCAAAAGCGATTAGACGAAGCTTTTTTGCATCGAATTCACTTTACAACTACTTTTTCAAGTACTGCGAACATTTTTTCTGGCCTAGCTCCTCCATACAGGGTTCAATCATCTGACTTAGGCATTTACCTTCATGTAAGACCTTAATCTCTTCTGTTGCAAACTCATTTAACCCTTCTCATTTTTTTGTCAACTGCATTTTGATCATTTCAAAAAATTGTGGGTTATATGGTCTGAAGTCCAGATGCGAGCTTAGTGGAAGTGGCTTTCTCAACCCTAGTCCCTAAAAAACCAAACCTTAAGTTTCGGTTTTCACCTCTCTAACTTTTGTTCTTAAACCAAATTATAGGAACTTAGGTATTTCTTATGATCTTTAAGCTTACATGGAGCAACTGCTGGACCGAAAAAAAATTCAAATAAATGCAATGGCACGGGTTTCGCCGTTATAATTCTTGAACAAAACACGATGTAATGGACGTCCCACATTGGTGGAGAGCCTCCCCACTCAGAATCAAATTAAAATTCTGCGAAAGTTTCATGTCTAGCCTATTTCTATTTTTCGGTAATGATATAAGAGGTGTTGCGTGATAACAATAGTGAGCTGTACTTCTCAACCGGAGACACATTTCTTTTTCTTTTGTAGGGGAATTGTTGCAGTATCACATTTTTCTACTATAGCTGCGTAACTAACTAAGGTGTGAACAATTACTTGAAATAGACAATGCTATGTTCTCTTACTTTTCCTAAACATCATTAGATTTCATATCGAGAGATAAATAGTATTATGGTAAGTATAGCCAACCTGCTCGAGGCCATCAACATAAAAAAACCCATTCATGGGTTCAACTCAGGTGGTGGATCTATTCTTTGGTAGCTGAAAAAAATTGGATAAGGTTTTTCGTCTAGCAAGCTTAATCATTTAGCTAACTACATGCTTTGCTAAGAGATTGCTATTGCATCATTAGTGATTTATACTTGATCCGTAAGGTAATAATGCAAATTTCAGAGCTTTCAATATTGCGCCTGCTAATTAAGCCGTCTCTTTGCCACAACTAGGGGTTTTAGCTGAGAAAAATTTATCTTTAAAGAAGTGAGGTTCCCCATACAAAAATGCAGTCCATGCATGTTATAGATACTATTAGGATCCTTAGCACTAGGTTATGAAACTCGAAATCCTCAATGAGAAACCCATGAAAGATGCTAAATTCCTCAAAGAATTCCTCAAAAATCCTGAGACAATTTCTCAGTCACAAATAAGAATTTCTTCACTCAGAAAATTTTAATAAGTTCCTAACTTCTCGCTCTATGTGGTATGGAGACTCACTCAGTCACATCAAGAGTTCCATAAAGGCCCGAATGAGTCTTCAATGAGGAGTCACTGTGGACCTCTAGCCACAGCATATACAATGCCTAGTCCTGTGCAAGTAATGCCAACAAAAGAGCAGTCCCTAAGAATACTTTAAAAAAAAAATTTAGTTATTTTAGCATTTTTTATTATATAGCTTTAGCATTGGAAACAAAATTACCCTGCTACGCAATTTAAAGCTTCCTAAACTGCATTTGTTTACAACATGAGTAGCACCAGTGCAGAAGAGAGTACAAACGCTAAAGACATGTCGCAGAAAAAAAATTACCAACTTGCTTAGGAACTTATAACTTAATATTCTAAGAAATAATACTTCCAAGAGAGGAGGTGATGAGATTAGAATGTTGTATTTCTTAGAGTTGATCTCAAGATAATAGAGTAGAAATAACTAGTTTAGGTCTAACTGTCTCACTTTGAGATCAGCCGGATATTCTTCATAAAAGTTTACTTTATAGACAGCAGCTTTTTTAATTTAACAACAGCCATCCAATCATTCTTCTCGAGCTCATCTTTAAAATTTAGTTTCAGAGCATCAATACTTTCTCGAGAAAGTTTAGAAACCAACTTATTTTTGTAATCAAAATGCCTTCCGTACTGAACATAACTCTGGTATTGATTACCTTCTATTTTCACTGCAACCTTAGAGCCGGCTTTAGCACGTTCAACAGCTTTCCCGTCACTTTCTATACTAGTTACTTTTCCCAGTTCTAGAAAAACTTGTGGTGCAGTTCCATGAGGATCTGGATTTGGTACCAATTTTTCCGGGACAATTATTGGGGTTCCCGTCTTCAAAATTCCCTCTTTTACGTCAACACCAAACACTAAAGGACTCTTCTTCATGAAAACATTTTCCTTTATTATTTCGAGTATACAAGGAAATACAGCCAAATCCTTTGTTTTTTCTTTTTTCATTTGTTTGATGTCTTCCATATATGCAGTAAATTGATCAAATAAGTGATAAATTATTTCTGCTGTGAAGATTTTAACTCCTGTCTCTGCTGCCATCTCTTTAGCATTCTTAGTGACTTTTACATTAAAAGCCAGGATTATAGCGTACTCAGGTTTTTGCTCAAGCATACTGGACGCTTTCATAACATCTTTCTTGTGTATAGGCCCAATATTAACTGAGCTTATTGGAATTTTCATGGATCTCAAAAAGTCTATCAAGGCCTCAAGAGATCCAAGAGTAGACGCTTGCACAGAAACTCCTGCAGAAGAAGTATTAATACTTTTCACAATACTGTTAACACTCTCCATGACTTTTCTCTCCTTTTCTTTTATATCCCTATTTTTCTCTTTTTTACCAACTAAATAAATTTGTGTTCCTGCAACAGCATTTTCTAGGTCACTTCCATGCCCTACAATTTTAACACCCATTGCTGCTTTGACTGATTTGTGCCTCATAAATCCTCCCGAGGTAACTCTCATTTCCTTCATAGGTTGAGGTGTTAACAAAGCCTTAACCTGCGTTCTTACCGGTCCCCCCATTGTTGCAGCAAGAATCTCATCTCCTTCTTTCAACAACCCATTCACCAAAATCACATCGACTGATGTTCCAATACCCTCAATTTTCCTTACCTCAACTACATTACATTCAAACCTATCTTTCTCAAGCAACCTTTTGGTCATCAAACTCTGAGAAAGACTGCACAGCAAGAAAAGCAGATCGCTCAATCCTTCCCCAGTATGAGCAGATGTAGGAACTAAACTTACAACTCGTTTATAATCATTATTCTCCCAGTATAACGCCGAATTGAACTCTTGCTCCATTAGCTGTGTTTTAACATTTTTAGCTCTTTCTTCAAACTCCATCCAAACACTTTCTTTTTGTTTAGAAAGGCAACCACGAATTGGATTGAATTCTCCTTCTTCCTTGGACTCCCATCCATACAATCGATCCACTTTGTTTAATGCTACAATAAATGGAGTCTTCGAATCTCTCAACAATTTTAAACTCTCGATTGTCTGCTGCTCCAGTCCATGCATTAAGTCAATCACAACTATAGCCAGATCACAAAGATTTGTTCCTCTTTGACGTAAGTTAGAAAAAGACTCATGACCTGGAGTATCTATTAGCAAAAGCCCTGGTAAATTAATATCTACAGATATCTCAGTTGAGGAGACTTTATCCATGTGAGGCTTTAAATTCTCCATAGGAAAAAAAGTAGCTCCAATCTGTTGCGTAATTCCCCCTGCTTCAGCCATTTGAACAGTCGTGTGTCTTAACTTATCCAATAACTTAGTCTTACCAGTGTCTACATGCCCCATAACACATATAATTGGACTTCTGAACTCTTTCTTTTTATGCTCTGGCTCTTCTTCTTTCACAACTGGTGCCTTAGCTTCTTCTTTGACAGGCTGAACATCAACTTTCTCAGGCTCTTCCTTGTCAGAAGCAAATTGAGCTTCCCAGTCATCTTCGGATTCCTCTATTTCCTCTTTTTCTTCAATTTCTTCGGTTTCTTCTTTTTTTAACTCAACCCCTTTTTCTTCACGAACAATTTCTTCCCTCTTTTCAACCCTGTTTTCTTCTTTAACCTCTTCAACAATAACCTCCTTTGTAGCTGTGGCTAGCTTCGGCTCGGTTTTTACTGCTTCAACTGCTTTAACCGCTTCTTTGCGCTTAATTTGTCCAGATTGATCCACTTGAATTAAACCTTGTCGAATCAACTGCTGTCTTCTTTGTTCAGCCTTCTGTAGTTTTAATCTTTGAGCTTTAGTTAAAGGTTTACCTCTAGCTTTACGCTCTTCTCGTCTTATTCTTTTTCTTTCTTCCTCTTCCTTTCTTTCCCTTTCTTCTTCTTCAAGTCTGAGTTTTTCTAGTCTTTCCTCTTCCTCTTTCTGCAACCTCATTTCTTCCTCAAGCTTCTTCTTTTCCTCCAGTCGTTGTTGGGCTAACCTAGCTGCTGCATTTAGTTTTGGTGGCGCTTTCTGGGATTTTTCTGCAGGTTTAGGTGCTGGTTTCTTTTTTGGTTTCTTTTTCTTTTTCTTCTTAGCTGCTTTTGGCTCAGTATCCAAACCAAGCAAAGCTGCGGCTGCATCATCCAAATTTTCTTCCATTTGGTTTCAAAGAATGGCTTATATGGACATATTATCTATCGGTTTCCGATAACTTATCGAAGCTTATTGAATATTCTCGGATACGTATTAGGAGCGACAAGTTGAGGTAGGTACTGGTTATATAACAAATGAAATAAGAAACGAAGAGATTTATCATTTATTTTTTTCTAGTGTTTTGTTTTATAAGTTCCTCCTTGAATTGAGAGAAGAAACCTTGAGCTGGCTTGGTGTCCAGATTTTGTAAATTCTTCACTCCGGAATGAACGTTTTCAGCCGTTTTAGTTATTCCACTATGTGTTTTATGCGCGAATGTTTGGAATACACGAGAGTTCGCTAACCTTTCCACAAATATTTCGTTTGCTAGCCACTGAACCACTCTTTGAAAAAGCATCTCTGGTTCTCTATTCACAACTTCAGATTTCGGAAATATTAATTTCTTGGTAATGCCATATCGTGTTGTAGACATTATATTACCGCACAATCATATTCCAGTGATAAATAGTATCATTCTCATTATAAATAGAATGATAGAAAGCGTCTAAAAAATTATAGTTATCACAAAATATAAAAGACATATAATAAATATTATTTACTAGAAAATATGGAAATTCAAATATTTTAATTAATGAAAAAGCCTCTTCAAAACCTATCATGATTTATTGAACCGCAGCATGAGAAACAAAAAAGTTGATGGCACAAACAAGACTTGAGGTTTAGAATAAGTTCTAATATTTTAGATATTATATCTATCATGAATTTCCATCTTCTTCATATTTGGTCTCAGATTTGGACTTAGTGACTATAGATGCAGCTGAGCTAGCGAGTCTCCCTATGAAAGAGAATAATTTCACTAGAATTATAATCTAGTCTTATTTGTACCCAAATTTTTTATTCATAGATTTTTTCTAACTATGGTCATATTTTTTTAATGATTCGATGCTGTGAATGCTGTAACGAGAGCCCATTCGTCATAGATTCTAACTAAGCTTTAAGAGTCATTGCTGCCACGAGGCTTCAAAAAGGAAGTACTTCTTCTAGAATTCTTCACTAACTTAAACTTTGGCCAAAATTAAAGCTGGTTCTGTTTTTTTTTAATAAATACATGAAACCATAGTGTTGAAGTCTCATGACATAGTTCCTCCAATCTGAAATATTGTTAAACTTGTTAACTTTGTTCACTTGAATGAATAGCATCAATAGAGTAAGCAGAACAAATCTATATCGTGTAGGTTACAAGTATTATAAGTAGTAGACCAAAAATATAAGTACAAAATATCAAAAGATTGGAATTTAACAAATTGTGTCAGTTATTTGCATAACTTGTACCTTCATTCGGCACACACATGTCATGTATCTATTCACCATGCTCCAGGAGCTTATGAACCTCTGTGATTTACAGCTGACACTGGTGCAAGTAAACTATTATATTACAGATTTAATTTTTCTGAAGATTCAGTGAAATACAAAATATTCTTGGCACACAGCAAGGTGTTAACATTTGTGTGAAGACCATGTACCAATATTCTTGCTGAAACTTACGGAATTATGAAACTATGACTAGGCTGAAAACTGAAACCTGAAAAAGGCAAAAGTAATAGGCCAGTTAACATATTCTAACCATATGGATGTACTAACTCTTATGCTATAATTGCAAAAGGTATGTTTTTGAATTTTTGCTGCTGAAGCTAAAGGGAGTATAGAATCAAATGCAGTAGCGAGATTACCAAACTTTCATTCGCTTCGATCGGACATGTAGTCTCCTAGAATTAGTAACTTAGTTTATATACAAAGTAGCTAGTCACGATCACAGAACTCTCATAACAGTAAAAAATTTGGGCTAGCAGCCTAATTAAAAAGTCAATATATATATATCTGCAGGGAGAAGTCAATAAAAATGTATACAAGTACTAAAAACTGGGAATTGAGTGGATAAACCATAGAAAACTCTAATCTGGGACAATATGTTAGTTTCAGCAAGTGATTGGAATTATCTGGGTTATTAATATAAGAAAAAACAATCAAATCACAGTAATCTTAGTGCAGTTAGTTAAAGGTAAAGAATTAAGTGTGCAAATATTCCAGAGGAAGTTCTTGAGATATATTGTGTTCCGGTTGATTACTGCAGCATTCTGGACACTTCAAGAATATAAAGTTCCATCCAGCTGAAATTGAGTTTCTTGATGATTCCCAGGAAAAATATGATTGGATAGATACAAAAGAATGAGCACATTGTCCTGTATGTATCCGCGGAAACAAAATTAAATATAAGTTTACGACTGTCTATACTTCACTAAACGTATACAAATAGCCACTAGAAAAGAAAACTACCTAAGATTAAATGATTGAAAAATTATGCAACAATGCTTTTAAGAGAGCTTAACGTACTTGTATTTTTTATAGTTGATGCCGCTGTGCTTGATTTCCTTATTCGGAGTAGCACCCTAGAATGGCTATTTGTTTCTTATTTCTTCCAGAAGCCGATAAGTCCAAAGATAAAGCTTTCAATTGAACTACAATACGGTCAATCTATGTGTTCATTAAGCACCCCTATTTTTTGCATACAATTTCTAGTGACGTAGAGAATAGTGAAATGTCGTTAAAACTGATATGGTTCTGCCTAATACTCTTTATTATTACCGTGGACGCTGGTGTCCCTTTCTCCTCAATCTGAAGCTCCTGAAAAAATTACAAACAAGGTATATGACTTACAGAATATATCTAGAAATTTGGCCCTGGCTATATTATGTCTTTATCGGCATAAAAGGGCACTTCCTGTCTTATAAGGTGCTACTGATGGCAGCTTATTAGGAAAACAGGTCGCCATTAACACATTATGTTCTAACTGGGTAAATTCACATAGTATTTGGTCCAACTATCTAATAGCTTACATATGAAAGAAAATCTTGCATTCCTCTTTTTTATTCTTAGAAAAGCTGATCAACTGGAGGAAAAAGTAAGGTTTCTTGATCTCTCGAAGTTGTCTGCCTTGATTCACTTAATGTTGACTGAAAACATCATGTGTAGTGATCGTATGATGTTTTTTTTTGCATTTATTCGAGGTAACCTGATTTTTTAACTAGCCTTGATTGTAATTACCCTTTTTTCTTTTAGAAATATTCAAGAATGAGATGGATGTTGAGGAAATAATTAAGCCTGTTGAGTTTATTCTCCAGTTGCTGGATAAGAGAATAAAATCTGGAGGCTTAAGTTATTTAATCCGCAAAATTAAAGATTAACATATAGAATTAGGCCATTCAATATAAAAGTATTAAATGTAATTGGTGGAAGTTCATACTCCATTGTCTATGTTTTCTAATACTTGTTTACCTTACCAAGTATGGGGCTGGATACTAACTCACACATTAATACCATAAAAACTAGAATTGCTTAAACTTGACATCGTAAGCTGGTAAAAAACTTTTACGGCCGGAGATTGGGTTTATATCGATGCCAAGTCTTTGTGATTTTATATATACTTATTCTCTTATTATAGGGTTTTCGAAGTTCATGTCGTTCAACAACCCCATGATAAGTTTCAGAATATAATAAAATAATACTATGTAAAATTATTTACCACCAAAATTTCGCATAATTCATATGTTATTTGAATTATAAGCACTGAATCTTTTTTTGTTAGCTCTTAGAAGCAGAGTTTGATAACTTTGAAGCTCCTTGAACACTCTTCACTGAGTGAACATATCCTAAGTGGAAAGGTACTGACCACTTTATCATGAATAAGTTTGGATATTTTAAAATACTTTTTATGTAGTATACCCCTCTATCAACCTCTTATCATCAGTTTTTCTATGGGTATGTATTCTTAACAGTCTGATACCAGCTATTTCGTTGCCCATCGGTAAATTGTTTCGCAAGAGAAAATTTTAATTGTAGTTCTTAAGCATACAAATATACTCTATAGAGGTTTTAGAGACAGAAATAACCCTTTAACCAATCTTTTACGTCCTGGATCTAATCTATTTATCCTGGTTTAGAACCAAACTCGATTAAATGATTTCGAACCTCAACTTCGAGAGTGCATTACCATACATGTTTCGCAGAAACTGGTTGAAAAGCTGAATACTGTATACGCTTTACTAGAAAGTAGAAACAAGAGAAGACTAAACCAGAAACATTTAATCACAAGTTAATTCTTATCTTGTTTAGCAATTTTACATTATGAGTTACTTTCACCCTATTCCTACACAAGAAAAATTGAGAAACGAAGCTTTGAGAGATGTAGAAACCTTGCTTGAGGAAGTACACCACAAATTTTCTCACCTTTCCCTTCAATCAATCCTTGTTCCAGAAAAAAAACCTTTCTCAAACTATCCACGAGAACCTATAGTAAAGGAATATTTTGATCAGTTGCTATCAAGTTGTTACTCTGCTGATTCAGGAACAAACTTTGTATCTATTCTTTTTTTTCTAGGATATTCACTTGTCCTATTCACTGCTTTCCTTTTTCTTTGTTGGTGCAATATTTTTTTTATAAATGATGTTTTATATACAAATAGATCAAAGAGTAGGTTGGATTTAGTAAGGAATATTTACTTGCTCTATGATAATGGAGTTATTGTGTATAAGAGAAAATTAGATCCAATAAAATGGAAGTCTTTCTGTTTTTGTATTGGAGAAGATATTTATGATGCACATAGAAAAAAAATAAATATTTATTATTGGAACTCATCAGATATTGAAGAATCAGAACCTGGTATTGCTTATCCTGAAAATCATAAATTCATGACTTTCAAACTTGGAAACAAATTCTTTCACGCGACAAGAGAGGTTTTTGAAATCATCAAGGAATCAAAAGAAACATATGATTCAAAAAACATTGTTTGATTTGAGACTGGATGTAAATGAAGTTTCATGTTGTGTTATTTACTTTCAACCATAATCAGTACTAACTAGTTAATTTGTTATAGATTAAGTGTCCAAGCGAAAAGAGCTGTGAATTTTAGTACAGTTAATAGATTTTTATATTACGTAGTTGCCTGTTGTATATTTTTTTTTAATATGTACAAAGTGACATAAGATTAACAAAAGCAAGTATAGAAAGTTTTACAGGAAATAAAATTGTGGTACTTTCAGTTCAATCGTACTAGAATCGTTTCTTTATACAATACATATGCTTGTACAAACACAATTAGTTTGATTTTGTTTTTTTATTTTTGTTGGTAATTAAGAAAATAAAATGCCTTTTTCAAAGCTAGTTCAAAGAAGAAAAACAAGAGTGAAGAAGTACAATTTGTAGACATTCATCTTTGTCAATGCTGTGTCAAAAGGCCCCAGAAAGCATTGCGTTACGTTTACCTCCTTATTTTTCTTACGAAAGAGTGATCCAGAGATGTTGAGCATCATGCTTGCAACTTATAGCGACTCCTTTTTAAAGTACTAAGTTTTGACGCTTCTTTTTCAGTTTATACACATTTACTGTAGTACGAAAATGCCTTCATATCTTTTATTTTGATCATGACTACTAAACTTTAATAACATCTTCCAAATCCATGGAACTCTTAGGTTAAGGTTATTAAAGGTAAGTTGAGTTGGTTTTTCAAAGCAGTAGTGACTGGGGACATGATATTATGAAAGAGTTACTGGTAATAGAATTATCGATTTATTGGTGTAGGCGCTGAGTAAAGAGCAAGGAAACGTAATAGACCTTAGTATGCATAAACGAAAAAATTGTTTTATTTTTTGGCCCAAAGTGGAGATGAGAATTAACTCATTTCATAGCTTCATAATTACAAAGGTTTTCCTACAAATTATGTTCAAGTAATGCTATAGTCACTATTTTCTCACCAAAAGAAATTATGATATAACTGGGTTTAGCTAGTGCTTGTAGTTTAGATTATAGCCTAGTGTAACTCGTTAGCTCCTCTCTATCTTAGCGACTTATGTCGTGTCATACCTTGTACAAGTCAGATTCCATTACTACAGGTAAGTAACAGGTGATTTGATTTAATTACTTCTTTGATATCCTTTTTTAGTGGCAAACAACAATAAAATCTAAGATCTTACACACCATTTTCTTTATATCCGGAGTGGGAAAACTTGCTTACAACTAATCATGAGCATTACCATTTAACTTAAAAGCCTATATAAAGCTTTTCATTTAGGGTTATCCATTTGATTACATTGATTACCAGGAATAAAAGATAATTTGTAGCCATGATATTCTTATCTCCTTTGATCTCTTATTGCAATCGTTGTTTAACCATATATTCTGCGGATTATTAGTAAACTAAGAACAGAACATTTTAGTATGTGTGGGCTGCTCACTATGCGCTGACTTCCTGGATTAGACTTAGCTCCTTGTTTGATTTGTTGAAGCATGGCCCTTATAGCACAATACCAAAGGCTAAGTAAGAACGATACCTTCTATGAAGTTTACTAAAATGTTAATTCCCAATAGCAGAATAATATAGAAAATATGGTATTGATAATAAATGGGCTAAATTTTGACTAATATCTTACCTGTCTGGATTGCTGAAGATAATCTCTTTTTTTTTATTTACTTAGAGAAAAAGAGTTTTTTGTTATAAGAGACTTGCTAACAACTCCAGAGAATTAAGCTATCATATTTATGAATAATGGTAAATGCTCATGCATCTGTAAATTCAAACCATATCTTGTCTTCTTCAATCAAATAAAAGTGATTTTGAAAACAGGCCTAGAAATAAATAATAGTCTATGTGGTACATATTGTTTACAATTTTGTACTCTTATGGGGCTATTAATGGTTTCCCGCAATGAGACTTTGGTCAAATGCCGACCTAAATACCACAGGCAGAAAGTTACAGCCATGAAATTGGTCACAAGGGATGGGATACAGGTTTGAAGATGGCATTAGGCTAATCTTTCAGCAAATTGAGTTAATACTCACCCTTAAACTAGAGAAACCGTTGCAAAAGGTTAAACTTTGAGGGAAGTTTCATAGCATAGGAACTTGTGTTAAAATTCTAACTCGAGATTCTTTATCCATTACAAAATATTAGACATTAAAAATAAGATATATGCTTCTTTAGCTTGGTAAACAGGTATCGAGGTAATATTCATATCTTGAAGCTGTCGGATACTTTGTCAGAAGTTAAATGACTGTTGAAAATTTATGTATCTTCAAATGAGTTCTCAGTAGACGGCAAATGAAAAATAGTTACTAGATTTATTATTTGGAATCCTTTTTCATGAATTTAGCTCCTCCAGTTTAGTCAAAAATGCTTTTACGTTATCTAACTCGTGTATTTTTATTTGTCTGACCGATACTCATATAGTCATGTCAACACCTCAGTTTTCTTAAGAATTCTGTACTTAAGCTTGATCAAATGTATTAACGTTCAGGATCTATCCAGTATAGGTGTTCTACCTAAGATAAATTTCATATTTGTAAATAACGGACAATGGACTAGTCGTTTGAGTGAGATTTTTTTATTGCGATTTGAAAAGTTATCCAGAGCAACTGTGATCAACCCAATCTCATCCTAATACACATATATGTATTCTCTAATAGCTCTCATAAATGAGTGGCAACTGATGTATCCTCGCATTAAAAAAATATCTTATAGACTCTATTAGGGATATAGTTCTGCCGTGTAGAGACTGTACATTATTTGAGTTTCAATCATCATCTATTTTGTGTCTAGCTGAAAACAAACATTTGGAACTGTTTTCGCACAGGACTGTCACGCTTAGACTAAATACCCAAAACCTGAGCAAATGACAGGGTAATATCCATAGACTTGATATTTTGAAAAAAACTAGTTATCTAGTGTTTTCATAGATATATTAAGAGTATCGGGTCTTTGCAAACACCAACACCAAATTCTCTCTATTTAAATCCCCAGATTATAGTTGAGAGCTTCTTACGTACTCGATTTCAACAACGAGGAAGTTTCTGAGTAACTGACTTGGTCTCCTGGAGTCTCTACATGGGGAATGTGGTATGACTAAAAAACTTATGAATATGTCCAATATAGCCTCGTTCAGTGCTGTGAAGAGTTGCTACATAGTGCAAGTTAGTCTGATAGTTAGTGGTTGGCATAGATCTTAAGTAAATTGAGAGAATAGTCTGGGAAATATTCACGCTTTACAGGTTAACTCTTTCTACTAACTGTGAACAGCTAGCCTTAAGTTCTATTTCGGAGACGGAATTGGTTCATCAACGTTTTTTCAATAATTGTTTTACCAACATTTTCTTATTGACTGATTCTACTAGTTCTTCTGCTATTTGAATGATTAATAACACTAGTCCATAGTCAAAAATAAAGTAAGAATCATTTGCTACAAATCGTATTCACCAGTCCCTTGTTGCAATTAAAATAAAAATATTTTTCGTTAGATTGCAAATAATTCTTATCAAGTCAGTGCTTTAAATTTACCCCAATTCACTAATCCGCTGTTTACAATACAATATGAGCTCTGCTATGTCTGCTCAGTGCCATCGTCCTATATCAGTTTGCCCACATATATAGCATGCACAGGTAGAGATGTCCGGCTAGAGCTGAAACGAGCAGGAAAATTGAGAACGCGAAATCCTGAAAACTTTGATCAATACTTATTCAAATTTAAAATCCTTTATGCGTAATGGAGCATGTATTCAAGTCTCGAAATTCCATACTTCCTAGATTTTTTCTTATTACCTAACCTTTGCGATAATAATATGTTAACAAGACATTGAAAAACATGAATCAGACTCACTAAACAGGAAACCAAAAATACTGAACGCTCGAGCTTATTGGTTTTAAATAGAGTGATATATCTCAGCAAAAATTTCATCTCCAAGTATTAGTCAGAGTAGTTTCGGTGAAAGCAAACGTAAAACATGAGATGCGAGAAGGTGCCAAAAATTGTGTGAAACACAGAAAAAAGATAAAATATTGAAAGTGAATAAAAATGAGCACCTAAAATTAAAAACTAAAAAAAAAGAGAACTAGAAAAATCGTAACTTGTGTTTCTAGCTATACATCCCTACCTTCATGACATATCTAATGCAACAGAGATTAGATCTCATGCATTTTTTGAACAGCCTTGAAATTTTCATTAACTCCAATCTAGTTTCGAGAAATAATAATATCTGAATTATGTTTTTCTTCTTTCTACACCCTTAAGTAAGAGAAATTAGTACTATATTTAATTGTGTTCTATAAATGTTTTTTTGGGAAATCTAATACATTAATTGCCCAAAATATATCTTATGATTAGAACAAGAAGATACAAAGAAAGAAACAAATCCCATGTCCCAAAGCGATATCTTTCAAAACACTGCAACTGCACAACTTCCAAAATTGAAAAGAAGTGATTCTCAACCACGTTATCACTCCGATACTGAAATTAAACAGAAAGGCATGGTGAGTGCACTGGATCACCATCCGACGACTAAACTTGACAACATCAACATTAGACTGAATCTACACTACATGCTGTACAAGTTTATTCTTGTGTTACTTCTTAGAGAGGATGAATATGAAAAAGAATCTTCGGATTCTGTATCCGAAAGTGAGAGTCTTGATTTTCTAAGAGGCAAAACGAACAAAACAAATAAGAAAGAAAACAGTTCCAGTGAAAGTTCAGATGGACTTGATTCTGATTCTAGTAGCGATTATGGTGAAGTTGATGATTTTTGTGATAATCAAAACTCAGGAGACGATTCTGGGGATGAAGATGTAAAAGCAGTTTCTTCACTTGACGATTTAAACCTGAACATTGATGAAATCAAAGCCAAAAGTGATTTCGAAATTCTAGAACAAATTTCTTTCTTCTCTCAATTTCCCGAAATGCTTAAGCGGATGCTTTATTCAGAACTAAAAGCTACCAAATATCATGGCGGAGATTTGATTGTTGAACAAGGCACTGTTGGAACGAAGATGCATATTTTAGTTCATGGAAAAGTAGACACCTGGGTTAAGAAAGAAGGAGAACATATTCATATAAGCCGAATTTATGCCCCAGATTATTTTGGAGAATATGCATTATTGTATAATGAAACTCGCAATGCGAATGTTTCTGCAGTTGGGGATGTTGATATTTTATATCTTACAAAGGAATCTTTTCAGAAATTTGAAGAGATTAAGAAGTTTTTGATAGTAAAAAAACTTCCTTTGCTTGAGAGCTTGGATAAAGAGACCCAGTTTAAAATAGTTAGAAGGTTGACACCTGAGTCGTTCAAGGCGGATGAGGTTATTATTAAGCAGGGAGATATGGGCTCTTATTTTTTTATGATAATGAGTGGATCTGCACAAGTTATTCAGGATGGAAAAGTTAATGCAACCTTACATGAAGGACACACCTTTGGACACATGGCGCTATTACAAGACAAACCACGAAACGCAACAGTGAAGACAATTAGTAAAATGATCTGTTTCAAATTAAGTGCGCAAGACTTCAAAGAGGTGGTTAGTGCAGAAACATTTGCTCATTTATTAAAAGAAGAAACCAGAAAGATAAGTAGAAGGAGATCAAAACGCGATTTTCAACGACGAAGAATGTCAGGACTTGTATTCTTATCTTAGAATTTCATTTCTTAGGGCGAGATGACAAATTTACCGGAGGGAATGTCCGTATCAGAACATGAGGTGGGATCAGCACCTAGAAAGAATAGTACACCGACATATTCTACAGAAGGCGACTCTAGAGGATTTGGATGGGGTGGTGCAAATAACATGTCATATAAATCTTTCATGTCAATGAACAGCTTTCAAAGCAATGCGTCGCCCACAAGAGAAGATACAAAAGTTATTAAGACTAAGTCTAAAGAAGGTAATTTGATCATTAATGGATATGAATTGTTGGAATCTATTGGTCGGGGTTCGTTTGGAAAGGTGTACAAAGTTGTAGATACAGAAAAAGCAGCGGTTTTGAAGCCATCAGAAACAAAAGAGGAGTTCTTGGCTATGAAAGTGATTGATAAGATGAAGTTGAAAAAGAATATATCGAAAGCTGGCGCGTCTATTGATGATCTATTAAATGAAGTGAACATATTGAAAATATTGAGACATAGAAATATTTTGGAACTTGTTGCTGTTGTGGATGACAGCAAGGCGAACCATTTATACATCATAACTGAATATTGTGAAAAGGGGGCTGTTTTTGAAAGTTTGAAAGATGCGAGACCGCTAAGTGAAGAACTTGCAAGAAAATACTTCAGAGACCTACTTAAAGGATTAGAGCACATGCACTACATGAATGTTGTTCACAGGTTTGTACTTTGTATTTAACTGAGTTTTAGGGATCTGAAGCCCATGAATTTATTTATTACAGAATTTGATATTCTAAAGATTGCAGATTTTGGTACTGCAAAAATAATAAAGCGTTCGGCTACACCAGGTGCAAGTAGAAATTTACTTGATGCAGCAGGGACTCCAGGTGAATAAGTTAATTTTTCTTATTGATAGCATTTATGGCTCCTGAATTGCTACTTGGTGAATCTGCAGATTACGATGCACCTCCAGTGGATATCTGGAGTTCCGGTGCAACTTTATTCATGTTTGTAACGGGAAAACCGCCATGGAATTCCCCCGATGAGATGACGCTTAGAGACAAAGTGAGACATGAAGAACTTATTTTTCCGGAGAATTTCAATTCTACGGGGTATTCTCCTCACTTAAGAAATTTAATCTCCCAGATGTTAGTTAAAGATCATAAGAAAAGACCAAATTTAACAGCTGTAATGACTCATGACTGGGTAACTGATGAAGGAACAGAACCACTTTGGGTGGACGCAGACCCAATGAGATCACCATCCTCTCCTCCAGCAGTTTCGCCAATCAAGATCTCTCCACCTTTTGCGATACCCAGAAGTGGAGCCAGTGTTGGTGTAAAAACTACCTTGCACCCAGTGAGAAGCTTTAGAGATTCAAAGAAAATGAAGAGACTTAGTTCCAGAGGTTCTTTGCTAGGTCAAGCTCTTGTAAATAGCTCTAGTTTTTATCAAAAAGCCATGGAAGAAGATAGCGACGAAATTGAAGATAATCTTAAACCTCAAATTTCGCCAATGAAGGCAGGCGAAAAAGAAGATGTTGTCGGAGACGGTGATGATGAAGATACAGAACCCAGTTTGGAGAAGGATACCATCCAAAGCGTTCAAAGTCTTGAAGTCTCAAAACCACCATCGCATAGAGAAGGTATTCTAAAGGGCTCAAAGAGTTTATATAACTTCGGGCACAAAACAAGGTTCGCTTCTTCTTTGGAGCACATTGGCCTTGACCCCAATGCACTCTCCCCAGGAAGCTCTAACCCGACAACTCCAGGTGGAAAAAACAAGAATGAGTTAGCGATATCCAGTATAGATCCGTTTTCTCTTTTTCAGGAGGGTAGAAGGGTTCCCGAATTGAGTCCTGCACTTCAAAAAAGTAAACGACGCAGGAGTTTCTTGCTGGAACTACTCAAGGGCACGGTTGATGGTAGAGAAAATCCCATTGCTGCTGAGCTGTCTATTCAGGGTATTCGATCCTCCATTTCTTTGTCTTCACCATTTCCTTTGATCTATGGAGCGTCTTCTACTATTGGAACAAGGAGAAGCCAGGAGGATCGAATAAGCGTTGTTCATGAGATTAGCTTAAAGCAGAAAACCCGTGTATTTTTTGCCGGTTTGTTCGATGGATTTGGCGGGGAAATTGTATCCACCTATGTTTCTGAACATTTACCTGAGCAAATTTCTCAACTCCTGCTTGCTCAGGATGGAGAATCCGTACCGCTAGATATGGAGGATGTCTTAAAGACAGCTACTTTTCTTTGTAATGAAAGATTTCTGAAACGAGCTTGTAGAACTGTGATCCGTGATTATCAGTCCAACAAAGCAGATATTCTAATGAAATCCTTTTTACGAACGAGGCAGGGAAATATTTCCAGGGTGCATCAATACCAAACAGCTGGGTCGACAGGTGTATTTCTTACAGTGAGGCCCGTGGCTAGGGAGGAATCCAAGTTGGAAATTAGCTATGCTTGGTTAGGTGATTCTAGGATAATTCTAAGTAGAAAGGGAGAGGCCGTGCAGCTTACAGAAGATCATGTATGTTCTCGGGATGACGAGAAGAAGCGGATTAGATCAAATGGGGGTCAAGTTACGCATAATAATCGCTTGAACGGAAACACAATAGTTTCTAGAGGATTTGGAGGTATGAGCTTAATATGCCCTGGAAGTGGAGAAAAAGGAGATAGGTTTGAAAAAGACGCTAAGAATCTGCTTAGAAGACTGGTTCACGACAAAGAAACTTTACGTAAGACGAGTCATTTAGGTTACCAGGCTGAATCTGGAAAAATCATAATCTGAGAAGATGATGGAAACGAGTTTCTAATCTTAGCTTCAGATGGGGTGTTTGAGAAAATTACAAATGATGAAGCTGTACAAACAGTGCGGACACATCTCCAATCAGCTAGAAATGTTGAAACAGCTGCTCACGAACTTGTTCAGCGCGCGGTGAATTTAGATAATACAACAGCATTAGTAATACTACTCAAACCTCCTACATAATTATTATATACATGCTAATTAACTCTACGTTTTTCTTAAGCGTTTTCCCTTCCACACACTGCTAAAGACTTCTTCCGCAAAGAACAAATTCTGTTCTTATAATACAGTTTGCACGCCAAAAGTGTTCTCTTCGGAACAAAACACGGTGGTGCATTACCACACCCTGGTTCGAAGTAACAATTCACTCGTTGTTTCATTAAAACCGAATATATCGATTTCATTGACCCATATCGGCTTAACTTCAAGGAGCTCAATAACATTACACATACAGCTTTAAAGCTTTCCATTCATACTTTTTGATTTGTTACTTTACTTTACAATCTGACACACCTTTTCTCAACAACGAGCATAATCCGTAAACACGACGTAAACCTCTCAAAAAAACAAATGCAGCCCAGACAACAAATCTCTTCAGCTTCTGGATACCCTGTGGACCGATACCCTGGAATGGAAACATACTTAAACGTTTGTGCTGACATTCTAGAACGCTGGACCCAACAAGGCGAAAAACATGAAGAAAAAAACTCCACAACTGCCAACGTACTTCTTTTTTCTTCTTAATCTTTCAGTTCGCGGGCGCCTTTGAATGCTACTTTCCTCTAAAAGACTATTTTAATAGAATTTCAACCTACGCTGGATGTACGAATGAAGTCTTTACGATCCTGATGGTGTACATCGACCGGTTAACATTTCCCGAAGGAGACCGTTTCCCGGCATTAGTACTGAATCGGTTCAATGTTCACAGAGTAATTACAGTATGTCTTCTTGCAGCTTGTAAGTATCAAGATGATAAGTATTATCTCAATGCGCATTTTGCTGAGATGTGTGGATTGCCATTAGAAGAGCTCAACCTTCTAGAAGGCTACTTTTACTCATTGATTGGATTTAATACTGATGTAAGTGCAGCGGAGTTTTCTGCGTTGTATAATACTGTGCGAAACAGAGCATTTGAGCTTAATTTTGTGGATCCTAATTTATCTCCATACTCATTGGTAGATTCAGCACCGCGAGAATATAGACAGCCAAAGTATAGATTGGATCAAGATAAGAGATATAAACTCAAAGAGGATGATCTGCTTGTTCAGATTGTACCTTTAGCAAGACCAGTGTTGAGTATGAAGAAGACTGTATATAGGGAGCAAAGTTTAAACCCAAATGCCCCTAGTTTTTACCCAGTTGAGCAGCGAGTTCAAGTAGAGCAACCTTGCTTTGCAGGAAGTGATGGAAGAAGAACTGTTTTCCAGAGGTACCAGGTTGATAGAAATTATTTCTAGCAATTTTTTTTCGGATGGAATACAAATATTTTCGTTCTTTCGCTAGTTTTTTATCCTGATTAACAACTTCTTGCACATTTTTTTTTTACCCAGCCTCTGTTTTCGTTTTTTAGTATACCTTATTTTTCTTTTCATGCTGTGAGAACTCTCTATTAATAGGTAACGTTAGAAAACTGTATCCAAATTCATTTTAAACGTTAAAAAGATAATATAGAAAAAATGAGAAAAGAAAGGGATAATATTATGAAAGAGAAAGTATTTTTTTATAGAGATGAAAAAACTTCACTTTTATTTGTTGCAAGGGTTGATATCTCATCTAAAGAGAGTAATTCTATTATACTTGTTGGAACAGAAGAAATGAGAATACTAACTAAGAAAACAGAAATATTTTATTTTCAAGAAAAATTATTAGAAAATGAATTTCAAATAACTTTTCTGTTAAAATATCCAAATATTAAGAAAAAAATGAAGAAAAATGTAACACAAGGGTTAAAACTATTTTCTGAGAATTGCCTAATTTGCAAGGAGAAAATTACAGTTAAAGAGGAAGAAAATGATGTTCAAACATGTACATCTTGCCAGGGATATTTTCACTCTTGGTGTTTTTATCAACTTTTTGAGTTTAATTTAGAAAAAGTTTTTTGCATTATATGTCAAAAACTTGAGATAGAAAAAGAAAAATATTTGAATTCAAATTGTAGAAGTACTAGAAAGAATAATAATGTAGATTTCTATTTTTCAAAAGACGAGCTAGAAAAAGGTGTTGCAGAAACTTTAAAGAGAAATAAAAACAATTTGATAAAAATTGAAACACAGTTTGATCTTGTAGAAGGAAAAAAACAAGTTCTTGAATCCGAACTTTCTAGCAGCTTAATTTCTTCTACTGAAAATGTTGATGAAATAATTCTAAGTGATCTTTTTCAAGACGTAGAAGATGCTGGTAATTTTTTTATTAATGAAAAGGAATTGTTACATAATTTTGAGGAATTACTCTCATCAAAAGATGTGATGGCAGGAGAACTAAGAAATGAGAATAAGAAGCTCAAAAAAGAGGTGAAAGAATTGAAAAAAAGGAAGAAAGAGATGCAACAAAAGGAAATGAAAATAAGACAAAACCCTAATGAAGCAACAAAGCTGAAAGTAGATAAAGTTATTAGAGTGTGTAAAAGTACTGAACTTGATCACGAAAAGCAGATCTCTTTTTATGAATCTCGATTGTATATGGCGTGGAAGGAAATAGAAAAACTAGAAGAAATTAAGAAAATAAAAAATTAATCGATGAGGGAGCATTTAACAAGAAGGAAATAAATACAATACTATGTTGATGAAGGTTAATTGTTAAGAGAATGGTTTTGAAAGAAAAATATCAAAATAATAAAAAAACTTTTGTACCCAACATTTCTCAGGACCTAAGCTACACCAATAACTAGGGTAAACAGAAAGTGAGAATTAAAGATGGGAAACACTACTAAGGTGGTGTAATTATTGTTCAATGTGAACGAGCTCTCATATTTTAGATTGTATATCATGAGCTTACCTATGTGCAACCACCTTGATGATTTTGTAAAAATTAATCTTAATATGCAAATAAGCTCTTTAGGTGGTTAAAATGCTACTAGGCTTGTAGTAGTAATTTCTCCTATAGCTTGGATTTTGAACTAATTAATTTTAGCAATAGAAAAAAAAAATCATTATGAAATGTGTCATTCAAGGAAATAAGAAAAGTGTACCAAGGAACTTAAAGAATATAAAAGACAGCATGTAACGTGATTTGGTAAGGCGAAAAGTACTAATTACTTCATAGACACTATTTTACTCATCATAGTGGTGGAGGAATTAAAGGGTATCCGTATTTGTTACCCGCTACTACCCAGCTGGCGAAGTCTATTTATTTAAAAATGCCATTAGAGTCCCTGACGGACAGCTAGATAAATGTCCTCTACTTATTTATAACTAAATTTACTTTTAAATAATAAACTCCTCAAACTAATTATGGGGTATACTATAACTCCTTTATGGGCTAAATAATGTGCTTTAGCGTATAAGTCAATGTCGATGACTTATTTTTCCATTTATTATAACTTTCAAGATTAAAATTACCTCACAAGAATGATTCATATGCTTAGACTAATTTCTTTGGTCTTAAGCGGATTTGTTTTAGCCTATATAGAACTCAAAATAATTTAATTGATTACATAAAATTCTTATGGGTAGTTCAATGACACAATTAATTATTTCTTACTTAGCCAAACTATTAGCCGATGATATCATTACTTAATAAAATCTTTAAGATATTTACACGAATCATCATAGATTAAAAACGGTATCGAGTAACTTCTCTAGAAATTTTAGCCAAAAGGTAACATCTTTCTGATAGAGTTATTTCGTACTTTAACTCAAACTTATAGAGAGCATAATAGCTCGATATAACCGATATAAACAAGCCATCAAACTTTGTCTAAATCTGCTTCATTAATAGCAGATACTTTAAAAAAGGAAGTAATATATCGTCTATAGAGTCCTCATTAATCTCGACTAGAACCTTAAGTCTGATAAACTTCATCAGCTCTACATCAACTGGTGAAGTTAATTAGCGGTATATACCATAAAAAAGAGGATTAACAGAGTTAGGACATATTTTTTCTTAAGTTTTTCTGTTGGACTTAGTTCCTGTAATAATCGCTGTTTGACCTAAATCTCTAACATTAATTGAGTAAGAATTTTATATTAAGCTGTTTTTTGGCTATTTAATTTCTCTGAGAGTTAAAAGTTGTATTGTCAATGCCATCAACAAATTGTAAACTAGCGGTATTTCCCTCAAATTTAAATCAAGATACTCTCAGTTTATTTGTGGTAGATTAAGATCTTACTCAAATAATCCTACGAAATTCGACTAGGAGTTTTTCGGGGTAGTCACAGATTGAGTTCATTTCTTTAATTTCCTGTGACATTTTTGAGTTGACAACACCTCTAATGCATCACACATCATTAATGCTATTTGTAACTGCGTGTTTCTCTATAATTAGAGTGGTATGTACTTTGTAAACTACATATGCTTAAGTCACAATGCATTAATTAGATGATATATTTAAGAGATAACAGTCTTGCGATAATCAAACGTCTCAGGTTAGATCAGGTAAAACTCGAGTGCTATTCTTAGTACAAAGATATTTAACATCAAGAATTAAGATTTTGCATGTAGCATAAGAATAATATTCAGGTAATTATGATCTTAACCAAGAAAACCTTCTATAAAGCAACACATTGGGTAACTTAATTACACGCTTTGTTTTAATTAAAGGGTATATTTAAATACTACATTAGTCCGTGTTAACGCCGAATCACAATTTATAAACAGGCCAAATAGAAATTGCTTTCTTGACATCGAAAACAGAAACTTCAAATCCTGGTTCCTGAATCAATTCCCCAAATCTATAATTATAAATATAAAGTAAATGTAATACCAATAAAAAAACTTTGGGAGTCCAAGTAGATATAAAAAGACTCAAAACAGTAAGTCTTAGATGATTATTCTTGCTTATGATGACACTGCAAAGCGTAGAGATATTCTAACTTATTTCATACTGTTCAAACATTTTTTCAAAGCAGGAAACACAGTTCGCAAAATGAAAAGTTGAATTCAGAATATGTTGGTATCGTTCAAGTAGTTGATATATCTGTTATAGTCTCTATCAAGGTTACATCTCTGTAAATGTCGAAGTAGGTATACTAGAATCTGGCTAGTCACACAAAGAAGGTATATACGCAACTGAAATGGTCATTTAGGAGAACAGGGTATGGAGGTTAAAGCAATTTTCTTAGGAGAGCATACTTTAATACTAGATCTCTTCAAATGTCAGTAAGAGTATTACGTAATCCCAAGAAGATTAAATTATGAGAATTTTACTGGGCTTACATAAAAATCTTCATTTTCTCTTTTTCGATTTTCAAATCAATACTCTTGAAAAATTTATTACCTTGTCTTAAGCTTCTGTTTCTAAAATTTTGTATACCACTCAAAGAATATGCTCAAAATTTGGAATGTGGTGAAAGTCAATCCTCGTCATCATCGAGCGCCGAGTGGTGGGATCATTCTTAAAGGCGTGCAATATCCCAATATTCAAGGACAAAGTATTACAAAATCTAGACATCCATCTAAATTCATAGTAGTAGAAGAGAATAAAATAACATTGGTTTTGTTAACTTTTTGTTGCTCAATTGGCACCCAGTAGCCAGCTTCAATTTTTTTCAGCTGTTTAGATTTTTCCCAAGGAAAATCAGATTCTTCATCGCCACAAGTATCTTTTAAATGTGAAATTCCATACATTAAGAGACTTATCAAATAAATTAGATCAAGAGAGTTTTTGATGCCGGAGATAAAGAAAATTGGTCCTTTTGTTTTGATTACAAGATTTTTACATGATTAATAGCTCATCATCTATCTTTTGCAAATATTTGGGCAAATTTTAGAATAATCAAGAAGAATATGGCAAAGAAATATCAATAAATGGCTCACAAATATTTTATATTCTTAGAGGTCATCATCTATAGATAGGTTAATGTTATTAAAAAATTATTTTTGGATTTTGTTAATCTGAAATCAGTTAGTTCCTTTTCACTTGCTATAGAACAACAATTTAGAAAAACATTTTGTTCTACTTCATAAAAAAGTTTTTAACTGCATAGGATATTCAAGAAGTGTAAAATTTGTCGATTTGTTATGAGGAAATATTTCTTGCTTCTGTTGCAACCCAGTATATTCATTTTTATCTATCTATATCAAATTGACAGTTTGAGGATCCAAGAACCAAAAAAAATCTCTTACCCAACACTAGCAGATTAAGTAAAACGAATCGGTGCAGAAAGACATACAAATTTGTTATTAAACCATTTTGTGCTTAGAAGGGTCTTCTGAGCATTATAAACAGAAGTTTCCTGGCTACAAATGAAACATATTAACAACTTGCACATACTTGAGTTTTAGACGGCTTTAGGGTGTAGGAAGTTTGATGCCCTTTTCCTAGAGGCCACGAGGAAAATATAGCTTCTTTCCAAAAAAACTTTGACAGAGTTAAATTGAGTTCTATAAAAAGTAACCACTCAAACTTTATATTTATTTTAACTTCTCATTACATGTTTTCTATCCTTAGATTTGAAGATTACCTGAGGTGCAAACTGTAGAGTGGGTCTAACTTAGAGCTCAGTAGACTTGTGAGAAATCTTCATAATGAACAAATAGTGCTCAAGAAATACGTAGTGCTGACTCATAAATTTCAATGTTCTTCACAAGAGTTGCAACAAGTTGTGTAAACAGACATTCACTTAGTTACTATATCTCAGCGGTTTACCATCTCGGCAACAATATCAAGAAATAGGTAAATTTGAAAATAATCATTGGTTTTGGAAACCAACTCGCTCTTACAAGTTTTCAATAAATGGGCCAAATTTTTTAACATTTCTTGAGTTATACTCATAATTGATCCTACTACCCTTTAGGAAGTCCACAGTAAATTGCTTAGGAAATGCTTAAAAGGTTTGGAGAATCGATTCGGAAATGTTTGAAAACTCCAATAACTGTTTTGAGATTTCTCAACAATATTTATTTGGCACTATTCAAGGAGTTCATAGTAGGAGTCAGGAAAAATAAAAAAACTTCTTGGCTTTCTCAGAGCTTTCAAGCTCTTCTTCAGGAGAGAACGAGAACTTTTAGTTTCCCAATGAAATAATCTGTTAAAATGCATATTTAGTATTACCTACTACACACCATGTAGTTAACTTTTCCTACGGTAACTTAACCGCTTCCTCTAATATTGTGATCCTTGCTGTATAAGACTTTATTTCATGTTTGAGCGTAAAGCTCCCAAAACTTCTTGGTAATTGAGAAGTTAGAAACAAAAACACCGCTATGACAAGTTAGACTTGTCGAAGCGCGAACCGGTACTCCCAAGCACTAAGAGACAAGATTTAAGTTTAGTCAAACACGAAGAGGTCAATTTTAATCGTCTTCTCATCTATCAGCTTACAGTGCCTCAGAACTATTCACTTTTCTTTCACGTAGATGTCATACTACTACAGGGTGTTGAAAACGAAGGAACAAAATATAAGAAGAACGAAGGCTACTCTATACTAGTCGCGTTTATTAGATTAGAGTGATAAGATACTGAGCAAGAACGTGAGCATCCTGATATCTGCTTAAGGTAAATGTTAACGGCGAAAGACAGCCTTCTCCCTGCAAGTCACATATGATGTATCCAAAAAAGCTCAAGTATAGAGAAACACCTCCGAAACTACTCAATGCCAAGAAAAGCACCTCCAAAATGCGTAAACTGAACAAATCTATCCTGGATGACTCTCAACTCATCTTTTTGTAAATAGAAATCTCATTCAATGATTCTCCTTGACCCAACATAAAATATAACAACTTTATTTTTGACCTTATTACGCAGAACACTCATCTACTAACTACGACTACTACGAAATGTTTAATTTGAAATGACTCCAAAATCTCTGCGAAAAAACTTTTCCCCAACGAAAAATACTGTATTGAATAGAGAATTTCCAGAGCAATTGATGACAATACCGCTATAGACATAGCCCCCAGACACCGTAGTCCGTATACAGAGTCGAAGACAGCTGGTGCGTTGAACACATCATCTTCCTCACTTCTTAGATGACTCGTGTTTAATCCTCATTCTGTGGAATTTATTTATTTTTTCTTCACGATTCATGATTATCCATATTTGGTTTCTCTTTAGCAACCAATTACATTCAATGGGACTATTTTCAGGAAATCTAATTGACTGAAGAAGCTGTAGGTTCAAAATGCTCGAAGCGTCAAGCGAGAAAGAACTATCACTGTTCCTAAGTTAAATTGTGCAATTTAATATTTACAGTATCACACTCATACCTTAATGTGTAACTTACCCAAAGAGCTACTCTTTAATATTTATCTGAGAATGACTCTGAAATTCGGACTATTTGAAAATATATCAAAATTATCCGAATTTCCCAAAATATCGGAATTAACCAAAGCAGGATAGCGAAAAAAAAAATCTAAACCAAGGCAAAACAATTCTCCATAATTTGGTATTATTTTTTATATCATATCATGGATAATAGAATGCAAAGTTTGTGGAAATTTAATCCAATTAAAAGTTTGATATCGCATACCAGAAACACAAGACAATTAAGTATGAGAGGCGCAAAGAACCACAATTATGACTACGACCTTGTTGTTATCGGTGCTGGTTCTGGAGGAGTACGGGCTGTAAACACATATTTATTAAAGAACTCTTAGGCAAGAATATCTGGCGCTCATGGAGCTAAAGTTGCCTTAATTGAACCTAGCTTTCATCACGGACCCCCACATTTCTCAGCAATCGTAGATTTCTAACTTAATTGCTAATTTTTCAGGGCGGTACTTGCGTTAATGTCGGTTGCGTTCCGAAGAAACTTTTTCGCTATGGATCTTTATATCAGGGCTATCAAGAAGACTGTAAAGGTTTTGGATGGAATTCTCAAGAAATGACGCACGACTGGAAAACACTAAATGAAAACAAAAATAAAGAAATTAACAGGTTGAATGAAATTTACGTAAAAATGTTGAGAAATGCCGGTGTTGATTTGATTGAGGGATTTGGAACATTGGCTGATAAGAATAATGTGTCGATATTTGACTCTAATAATAAAGAAAAAGAGATTAAGAGTGTTTCTGCAGAAACAATAATGTTATGTACCGGAGGATGGCCACATATACCGGACATACCAGGAAAGGAGTTTGGCATTACATCCAACGAGGCGTTTTATTTAGAGAATAAACCGCAAAAGGTTGTGGTTGTTGGTGGTGGTTACATTGGAGTTGAGTTTGCAGGAATCTTTGAAGGGTATGGGTGCGAAGTTGATTTTGTCCACAGAGGAGATTTATTTTTAAGAGGCTTTGACATGGACATTAGAAAGCATTTGCTGCAGCAAATGAAACTGTTAAAAATAAATACCATTTTCAATACAAATGTTATCAAGATTGAGAAAACTGCAGAAGGCAGGCTAAAAGCATTTTATGACAATGACACGAGTACTGTGTGTGATCAGGTAATGTTCGCAACGGGAAGAACTCCACGAACGGATTTCTTGAATTTGGATAGAGTAGGGGTCAAGTTAACTTCAAGTGGTGCTATTGAGGTTGATGAGTTTTCCAAATCAAGTGTAGACAATATTTACGCTGTTGGGGATGTCACGAATAGGATGGATCTAACTCCTGTTGCTTTGTATGAAGGGCATTCTTTTGCGGATACAATGTATGGAGGAAAATCCAGACCTGTTGAATATGAGAATATTGCATCTGCAGTATTTTCTCATCCAGAAATTGGCACAGTTGGGTTGACAGAAGAAGCTGCTATTAAGAAATACCAAAGAGTGTCAATATTTACTTCCAGTTTTACTCCACTAAAGGACAGAATGACTGGTAAAATTGATAGGAAAGATTTTATGAAGATTGTGGTCGATGATGATACGGATCGTGTACTAGGTGTGCATATATGTGGGGGTGAGGCAGCTGAAATAACCCAAGGTGTCGCGATCGCAGTGAAAATGGGGGCGAAAAAGAGTGATTTTGACGCGACAATTGGAATCCATCCTACTGCAGGAGAAGAGTTGGTAACGATGAGAACAGCTACTAGACATTATGATGGCGGTAACTTAAAGCAAGGACCAAGACTTTAAGAAAATGTTAGCACACAGGATATAAACATATTCTTTAAGTAACCTTGTTCCACGCAATTTTATATCTTGCTCAATATTATTGTGGGGAATCCATCTCTTTTGGTTCAAGGATAATTAACCCTGGCGAGTTAAATTGTGCAGTTACGGTAAAATATTTGCATTTAGCCTTTACTGAAAGAAGTTTTATTTAAATTTTCAAGTTTTTTGATGGTCCATGTTTTGGGAAAGATGTTCAAAGAAAACCTCTTGCAAGCCGCTCATGAGCTAATGACGTCTAGGTGCATATTCTAGAGTTAAAATCAACTTCCACTTCAGATTTCCTTCCGAAGCATCTAGCAATTGAACAAATTAAGAAGTCATATTCATGAGTTATAGAGGTATGGACTTAATATGCCCTCAAGTGCTGTTATTAATCTTCTATTCGAACCCAAAACTTAAATCCTCCTTTTTTTTCGCACCTATAGCTACCCGCTAAATGCAGTTCACTGGATGTAGCATTTAAATGAGCTCAAAGCTGGGTGATCTACCACCAAGCGTACCTTTCCACTACATCTATCACTTTTTCCGCGTCATACTCAACTTAACATTCCTTATTGGTGTCTAGCTCTGAACCCTTTCCATTGAAATTCGCATTTCTTATTACTATAACAAAGACTTTCCCTAAATATGATAGGTAGCACTTGCACATTATTCTTGTAGCAGGTAAACTACCTACGTAAACTCGTTATTTTACTTTTAAAAACCTGTATTAACGATTCGAAAGTGCTTTGACAAAGTGGACACCCAAATTAATAGCAGAAGCATACTCTGTAGGGGTGGAGACTGCGGGACCCTCCTAATTCAGGAACTGATGATCATTAGACTCAAATTCATTCAAACAAAAACTTTGGATTCTTCATGCTGCTAAAACTTTAATTATGAAATTTAAAGTCCTGAATAAATTCCTCAATGAGGAACTCACTTCTTACTCAGTAATGTTCTGGCAGTTCCTAACTCAGAAATTCTCAATTAATTCCTCAATCTTTACCCAATGTGGTATCTATGCTCACTCAGACAAGTTGAACTCCTCGCAAAATTCCTCAAAAATTCAGAAGATTACTTAATGTGAACTTGCACTGTACTCCTTTTCTCAGGAAGCTTTAGAGCTGAATATAGAAGCAGGAGCCATGATGTGAATGTGGTGCCAAATAATGTGGAACATTTGATGACAGTAAAATGAAAATAAACAGCTTCATTGAAAAATATCATCTGAGAATGGGGATAAGATGCAATTAATAAGTGATAGTGGCGAAGTTTCTGATGAGTCTGCTAACTATCTATTGCTTATTAGGCTCTAAGCATATTTCAATTACTGTTGACAAACTCTCCTAAGTCCAAGTAAACAGCACTTTGACCAACACACCCCACATGACAAAACAGGTGGTTTATGTATTTCTTTTAATCTTAGTTTTTTTTGCACCAAACATTTCTTCAAGGAATCTAATACACCTAGTATGCTTTGTTTTTATGCATCTACATTCTCATGGTATTATTCTTGCAGTACAATCGTTACTTTCTCTCTATGGTAACAGGAACCAACAATACATTAGCTTGGGAATACACCTTAGTTGCAAAAACTGTTTAGATACTTGAAAGACATTAACTCTTCTAGTTGCATCTATGAAATGGGTAACAGTAGGAAAGAAAAGTAGGAGAAGAACAGCTGTACATCCGATATCTTGCTATCAATAGGTTATTATACTGTAGGTACTTCCACAGTACAGACATATTTGAGGCATCTATGCTGTATTCAGTGTTCTACTGTATCGGAGCCCTCCTCGCTTAGGCCTATGTGTTCATCATTCTTATGGTAAGAACGTTCTTTCTTTGCTTCGAAATTCTACTACTTGTCAGACTAACATTTAGGGCATGGAATGGTTATTCGTGCATGGTGAACAGCGAAAAAGGAACAAACTCCATGTGGCGTAAGACGCTTAGAGAGACTAGGGTGAAAAAACTTAACTTTCCTAAAATTAGAATTTAGGTAACTCGAAAAAATATAATTATTTTGCTGTACACTCAGATTTGGGGATAGCGGGTGTGAACGTCTACCGGTAAGAAAAAACTAATCCATAAAAAAACTTTTGGGACAAAAACTGACTAGAGTTACACATAGAACGAGATTTGGGCAACAATTGTTGTACCAGTAAAATGTACGATTAGCTAAGCAAAGTTTAGTTTCGATTTGGTGGATTCATTGAAGAGGAAGCTTTATTCCTTTGTAGCTAAACTTCTTGTCAAAAACTGTTTTATTTTAGCTTTCTCTCGCCAAGTCAACCATTAATTAGAAGGAACAATGAATGGTCCCAAATCTAAAGTGAAAAACTAGGTGACCACATCATAGTCTTTAAACACTAAGGAGATGTTGCAAATTCATGAAAATTTTGAAACAGCTCCAAGTAGTATAATCCGGAGCAGAGTCCTGCCTGGCCCCAAAAGTACTGAAGATCGAAGAGCAGGGTTATCTTTGTTGCGTTAGACTATGGGTAGGGCTCATTTAAATTATGAAATATAAACTCGTAGATATACAGATACCCAAAATTTGCAGGTAACCGAAACTGTTCTGGAGTCGTGCGCTTCATTTACTGGTAACAGTGGTTAAATTGCTTGAGGGTTGTCAGTACTGAGAATGCCTTGTCTATGACTCAAACAACACAGGCGAGGGATCAAGCGAACCTTCCTTCTACATCCTATTAGTCCAACCGCCCCATAAGCCCCAAAATAGCACAACTCTGAAGTTGATTTCTCTGAAAGAAAAACTTCAGCACGGCTAATTGAGGACTTAACAACCAGTGAGTACTCCATGATGGAGTTTTTCTCGCTTTGCACAAAAATCTGTCATTCTGTTCGGCTCTCGTAGTGCTTACGTAAAATTCCGACTAGACTCTCATGGCTACATTTCACAATCTACCTTCGCGACTTATATGGAACTAGAATGATGTGAAGTCTACCTTCTCTGCAAAGTGGTTCTTTCTCTACCGCGAGAAGCTTTCCAAATTACGATGAGGGCGTTTTTTTGTACTTAACTTTGTCTAAAACCCTTTACTCACTTCTAAACTGGGCATTTTATATATTTGTGTGAACAGGTGTTTTGGTTTGACTTTTATTTTGAATAACTTGCTTATTGTTCCAAAAGATATGACCGCAAAATATATTTATTGTCGCAGTTTCTAGTTATTACCGGGTATGCGGAGTAAGAAGCCCGGAATTCGAGATCTCGTCTCGGATAATTGACACTATATAATACATGTCATACAGAGAAACATCCCAAAACATGACAACTTTTGTCTCATCTCATAAGATAGTTGTCCTCTTTAGTCAATACTATGTCTTTACAGGACAAGTATGAAATCAGATTGCCCAAAACATCAGAACGCAAACGGTAAAATTTCAGAGCGGATCTTTCAACAAGAAAATCAAATTTAAAGCGTCCAAAGCAAAAGCTCAAATAAACCTTACTTGACGTGTAAAATTTTCCTAGGGAACCATATTTCGCTCAATAGAACTAACATTTTAAGCTTTTCTTCTCAGTTCTATTAAATATTGGTGCAGTTTTGCAGCAGGAGATACATAAAAGTAACAGAATACCAAAGTGCCCATTTTGTAAACCCTAAAGGAAAGAACACTAAAGAAAAAGCAAAAGAAAACTGCAGAAAAAATGCCAAACTCATTTTTTGGATGCCTAGAATCCAAAGGAACTCGATGGGGAGTTACTATGTACACATTTGAAGTGGACAACTCCTTGACCAAGAAGCAGCGAAGACAAGAAATGAACAAGTTGATGAGAAAAGAGCTCGAATCATTAAAAAATGGATACGACACTGTAGAACTTCTTAACTTTTATGGCTCTTATACTCTTTTTAACAGTTTTGACGCATTTAGAGTTGACTTGCTTACCGAGATGTCCTTTTTCGACAGGTTGGCGAGGTTGGATCTCACAAAGTGTGGATTGAAAGCGGATTCCTGTCTACTTCTCGCGGAGATAATTAAATATGTGAAGCCTCTGTCTGTGCTTATTTTGAGGGGAAATGAAATCACCGACAGTGGGATCGGAATCTTGGCAGGTGCACTTAGAGGTGATGACAAGCCTAGGCTGCAGGATAATTCACCTGATGTTTCCTATATACATATGCTAGATTTTAGGGAGAATCCAATTTATAGCTCTGGAATTGAGGAAATTTCCAAGTTCGTTGCTAGAAGTGATCGTATCATTACTATTGAGATGGAAGGGATTAACTTCAGTGAAGTTGATGAAAGAAACTTTTTGTCCAGAGTTAAGCATAATGTGTCTCTTCGGAAACTAACATATAGTACAGGTCGTGGATCTGGAAGTAATCAAAGGCAAAAATTGGCTGAACTGCAGGATAAGTTGCAAAGAAACATTTTGAGTTACAAGGAGAACATGCTGAAGCAGATGAAGGGTGATGTTACTGGCAAGTGGAATAAATCCAAGCTAATGTTTGTAGGTCAGGGGCGAGCTGGGAAAACTTCTACTGTGAAGAGTGTGCTGGGACTTCCTTTTGATTCCAAGGAGGAGAGTACGATTGGAGCCTCGTATACACAGATCCAGACCACGACTACATCAGAAAGTAAGTGGCTTACATTAGGACCTGCTGATGCAGAGTATTTGGGGCAGGGAATGGCACAAGAGTCTGCTGCCAGTTCATATTTACAGAATAAGTTGATCCAGGAGAGAGACGACATGTTGAAGAAGTTTAATCAGAACAAACGTCGGGAGGATAGGGTGAGGAATGGACCTACCGTAGTTGATGAGGAGTTGTTGAGGAGATTAAAAGAGGCAGCTGCAAGGGATAAGAGGAAAGCAAATGCTCTCAAGTTGCATGAGATGGAGCTGGATAGACAGCACAGAGAGAGGAGTAAGGAAGAACTAAAGAGACAAAAGAGAGCGGCCGAAAACCATCTTCAGGATGTTGTTAATCAGCTGTTGATTGGTAGAACTCGTGATCAAGGAAATGTTGGCATTCGAGAGCTGAGGCTAAATAATGTAAAAGTAGATTTGCTTGGAAAGCAAAGGTGTCTGCAGCTGATCAGAGAGATCTACCAGCTTAATGAGCTTAGGTATGATCCGCTGTTAGATGAAGACCGTCGAAGGCGTAATGAGGAGGAACAAATGCGTCAAGAGATGCGTGAAAACTTCTTTGGGACAACAGGTAATCAACCTGCGCCAGATCTGGATGATATGTTTGTTACCAAGCGAAGAGAGATGAATTGGAAGGATGGCATGGACTTTCATAACAACCTTACAATGACTTCAGAGATCAAGAAAGATTGTATATCCTTTTCGCTCTGCGATTTTGGAGGACAGGAAGTTTTTTACACCCTACATCACTTATTTCTAACTAAATATGGTGTGTATGTTCTTTGTGTAGATCTAAGTGAAGTTCTACTAAAACCCAAGGTATGTGAAGCGTACATGAAATTTTGGTTTAGTTCTGTGTCAATGCATGCGTCAAGTGCGCCAATAGTTCTTGTTGGAACGCATTTCGATGCTTTTGACCACGACAAGAAAATCCTTGACGTTCTCAATGAATACTTTACTGAGGAAAAGTATTTTGACTTTCGTAGAAAATATCCTACAGTTATGTCTTACTCAAACCTGTTTTTCTATCCTGTGGATAATCAACAGGGAATTGGTATTGATGAACTTCGAAATGATATTGAGAGAATTACTAGAAATCAGGAGTTTGTAACGCAGGAAATCTCACTTAAGTGGATCTTCTGTTTGGAGACTATGATGGCTTTAAGAATGAAGAAACCTTCGAAACATGCTGCAAATGGGGGTTCCGGAGGTGATAATGCAGCGTTAATGCCCGATTGGCTTAATCTAGATACTGTAATCCAAGTAGCCAGAAAAGTAAATTTACACCAGACAGAGGAAATTGACGATATGCTTGAGTTGTTCCATGAGCTTGGTGTACTAGTCCGATTAACAGGTACTCTGGAGTTGTCTCAGTTGGTAGTGCTTAATCCGCAATGGCTAATTGATGGATTGTGCTGTATTATCAGAGATAAAGAACTTCATTTTTCTGACCAGCTTAAAGGTGAATTGAACAAGGCAGGTTTGACTGAGGAGTTCCATATGCTCTATGACAAAGCCATTGCTACAAAGGATCTATTATTGTTTCTATGGAAGGACGAAGCGTTTAAAGAGCATACTACATTTTTTCTCGATATGATGAAGAGAATGATATTGTTAAGTGATTACAATTTTAATAAAAGTGATGACAAGAGATATCTGGTTCCAAGTTTACTAGTTTCCAAATATGAAAAAGATAATGCAGAGTTAACTTTGGAAGGATATTTGAAGAAGAAGAAGGCAAAGTTAATTGCTAAACAAAAGACGGAAAAACAACTAGAGGAAGAAATGGAGAAAAAGAGAAAGAGGGAGATACAGGTCAGTAAGATGTCTAAAGACGAGAGAAGCGTGGAGGAGGCCAGGAAACAACAGGATAAGGAAGCACGGAAGACAGGAAAGAATATTATAAAACAAATAAATGTTAGAGACAAGGAGATTGATAATGGAAAGGAGTTCAACTACTGCGTACTCAGATTTAGCAACTCAACCCAAGCGAAAACACCATTTCTTCCCACAGGATTGTTTCAGAGACTTGTCTGTTTTTGCGTTTCATACTCTAGCTCAGCAAATACAACTTTGTCCTCTGACTATATCAAAGAACCAGAGTTGTATAGTCTCTATGCAAGGATTGTAATGACAGAAGGTATGATTATAAACTTGGAACAAAGAGACGAGGAAATTTGGTTTTACGTTGAAGATCCGACGACTGCGCCTTTGTGCTTAAGGGCAATTACCTCAATTCTTGCCAAGTTAAACATTGAGTTGCTTGGATCTGGATTGACTTGGGAGATGAGCTTTAAGCATGTCCTACAAGGAAAAGGGTCTGCAGTTGAAGATATAATTTACAACTTTAGTTACACGGACCGTGGTCAAAGAAAGTTGGATAATTTGGAAGAAGGCTATATTAAGCTAAAGAACGTAGATTTGGAAATTGTGCAGTCGTCATTCACCAAGGCAGAAGCTGAAAAGATTTTATTGAAGCCATGGTTTGAGCCTGAGGAACCAGAGGAAGTAGAAGAAAAAGTAGAAGGAACTCTTCAGTTAGAGAGTTTCTTGGATAACTTTATGGACTTCTAGGTTTTTTCCATGTTGTACTCATTTTGGGAATTAGTCTCGTTTTAGGTTTAAGCTACTTTTAAGTTTTCTTGAAACATAGAAAAGTTTAAGCTTTAAATATATGAAGTAATTATTCTGCAGATTGTAAAGCCTGAACAACACCCTCGGGATTAGGTTTTTCTGCGATGAGTATCTCTGGAGGAAATATACCTTGTGATGATAAGAACTGGTTAATTTCAGCTGCTGTCGTTTCACCTATTGCTCCAAAAATAATCCCATCAGGAATACATCCTTCTTTATCCAATAATTGTTTCAATACAAATTTAGCTCCTACAGGGCTAAAGAAAATCCAAACTCTCGGCCCAGGATGAAGCAAAGATGTCAGCACATTAGGTTCAAGTTTTGGCACAGATCTATAGCAAGGAATTTTTATCAATGAAACTCCTTCTTGGGCGAATATAGTAGGAAGAGTATTTCTATGTTCAGTGCCGCATAAAAATACATAATTTGTTGCAGAGTGATCTGTCACGGAAGAAAATTCTAGGCAGAACCGGGCAAGTTCCGCCGCATTCTTAGATTTTCCATGGAGTATTTCAACTCGACCTGATAAACATCTTTGTGTTTCATTGCTTAAACAAAAAACCGTCATAATTTCCTTTTGACTTTCTTCAATGTTCTCAATGAACTTATTGAGGAAATCTGAACCCCTCGGGCTTGTTATCAGTAACTTCACACTTTGCTTAGCTACTAAAACTTCTGATAACTTACTATGCGCTTCCTCTATATGTTCAAAGTGCAGTATTTTGCTAAATATTGGCTTATGTCCTTTATTTTCGAGCTTTTTTCTATATTCATCGTTTTCTTTCTCTTCTTTAAATAGAATAGTCTTCATTGCCCAAAATATTTTATTCATACTACATAGGCAGAAATTATTATGTTCGAATCTAGTAGAACAAAAGGCTTATTTATTAACCTCCTTAAATGTAGAGTTATAAACTTCCTGTACAATACCAGCTTCATTAAGGATAGTAATCTTAAATTTTGGCATATTGATTAAAAATCTTACGGCCAACTGGTCAATACATGTTTTAATTAGATCCACTGCATCCTTTTCCGTCATGTCTTCCTTATAGTTCTCATCAAAGATTCCAAGACTGAAGTACTGTGCGTATCCTTGAGCTGTATATGGAACTTTTTTCATCGTTCCCAGATAATCCATGAAGTACAGGCCAGGTCCTTCCCTTTCGTCAAAGCTTCCAAAAAGGCAATTCGCTTGAAAAGCTCCTCTACTTCTTAAGGCCTCTGCTACTTCAGACCGGATAAAGTTTGCGGCTGCATGGTTTGATAGACTCCTACCGTTTCTAAGCTTCATAAGGGCCAAGTTTCGTGATATGTAGTCTGAGAATTGAACTCGAGAACTTTGATCGCCGGAAACAGCCAGAACTTGATGCGTATCTATTTGAACAGTTTTTTCTTCATCGTGCTTGTAATTGAGGATTGATCTCCCCGCCAACATATCTGCTGCCAACACAACAAAATCTCTGCCTGCAATTCCTAAGGTGACATCCATCGCTCTTGTTTGTTCTCTCTAGTTTCGAATAGATTTTTTGTTCTTTTTAATGTGGGGTAATGTACCACTGTGTTCTCTATTCTGCTTTTGATCTACAGAGAAATTTTTGGGGAAAGGAAAACTGTGCCAGAACCAAGATATTGAGAGTACAAACAAAACGAAAATAATATTTATATATATATGTATATATATATATAATAAACTTTGCTTGGAACCTTTTCTCTTATAATTAAATGAAAATTCTTAATTTTGTACTGTGTATAGCATTGAGCGTATGGTTGCTGCTGCAAACTAAACAATCCCAGGCGAAATCAAAGCACACGGCTATTACTACTACTTGAAAAAAGAAACTAAATTATGGACTATTAATTTCCTGTATAGTTTTTATAATCTAAGAAACGATCATGTAATCGCCTTTCCTTATGATACAACTGCAAACTAAGTAGTTGCTCGGACAGAATCAGGGTAGTTTCTCTGTTTTTATTGAAGTCATGGGTTACACTTAAAATCATATTGTTGCTTTGGGTTCTTGCTATTTATTCACTCAGTTTTTATATGAAACGTGTAAGATTATACATAATTTCAAATTCTTGAATGAATTTGAATGTGTGTAACAACATAATTTTCATGACCACAATAATGAGTCAAGGGTAAGAGGGTGAGTTATCCCACAAGAAATAATAATGTATTGAGGAATTTGCTATTATAGCACAAGTATATTTAATATATTTAAACAAATTTTATACTTTTTTGTAGTAATAACGTTTTTGTTCTTAGATAGGTAGGTTTTACTCTTCAGTATTCACTAACTATCATACAGTTTATTATTATCTTATATTTAGTCAAAAGTTCACCTGTCGCAGCTTTGAGTACTCTTGTTGATTTCAAATTATTAAATCATAAATTTATTTGACCGATACCGAATCATACACATTTTCCTTCATGCAGCTTATTCCCTTCGAATCCACTATGCTTTTTTCCTGTTATGCCAACTGAGTCAAACTAAATACCAACATTGTACTCAACTATCTTCATATTTCCAGCAAAATAATATTTCTCTACTCCTATTTACTCAATTCCTGCTAAGATGAATGTAGCATAGATTCAAGAAACAACAGTGCAATTATTTTCGATAAAGTAAGAAATATGGGAAAAGGTAAAGGGGAATACTGACCCATGATATCCTAGTAACATCCGGACACAGATTTTTTAGAATTATATTCGAGACACTATGTCACTAGCGCTACTCTATAAAATAATTCCAAAGTGGACATGATTCATAAGCATGCTAGTTGGGACTTCGGGAGATATACTTGGACCGCAATACATTTGGCAATCTGGACTCTTGTTCTACTGGTAGTATAGTTGAGGAGCTAAGAGTGGTAATTTTCCCACTAGCTATGAAATGTTGATTCGATCTTCTCTAGACATACATTTTAAGTTTTGAGGTAGAAACCTAAGAAACAACATATGTTATAAGGAAGGAACTAATTTGGCATGAAATCTTACACCAAGGATTTAGCATATGTCATACATTTTAATTCATTTAAGTTAAAACAGGCGCGTCAGTCCCCAGTCAAATTTAAAACTTAAGAAAAACAGCGGTGTGCAATTGGGAAGAGGTATTCTAACAATATCCAAGTCTAATTGAAAACAAAAATTCTACTTGGTTTAGGATAGCAAAACATGATGGTATTATCTAGGAGTTAGAAATAGAAAGTTCTTAAACAATGCACGCTGTTGTGGAAATGAAGGTATATACCATAGTTATGCACTCGTTCTCAACAAACAATATATTATAGTAAAAACTGGTATAAATAAAAGTAAACCAAGAATCTTTGATTTTACCTTCAGATACCATTATTAATGAAGAGAAGCTTGTTTCAATAGATGCACTGTGTTTTTGTTGATTGTACTGTTTAAGAAGGATTAAGGGGTATATAAGCAAACCAGCTTATTCATAAGTACAGAACCGAGAATACAAAATAAGAACAAAAACTAGTACAATTAAGTTCATTTCTATGCGTGACCTATTTCGTGTTAGTATGTATCGTTATTACAGTATATTCCTGTATATTTTATTCCAGCAACAGCGCAGAAAATATCTTATCATAAGATTTCAGAAGAATTAAATTTAAATCAGACCTCCTTAGACCCAGATCTCATTAGCATAATTCCACAAGCTATTACACTATTGGTGACATATGGTTCTATGTAGATTGAAACTACTTTGTTCAAAGGACAGAATTGCCTTTTCATATCATTCTCATTGTCTTGGGGAGCATTAACTTTCAAAGTGTCTGTAGTAAATAAAGAATTATTGCAATCTTATATAGGCAACTGATGATAAGCTTAAAATAGTTAAGTTTCTAGCCAAGTTACCAACGGTAAATCCTTTGCTTTATATTTACGTTTTGAGTACTAAGAAGTAACACTTAACGGCTCTGATAATAAAATTGAAACAGCTCGTTTAACTGAGAGTATTGATACTGATGTATCTATAAGACCTGTCTTAGTCTCTTGTAACTTAGGAGAAATGGTTTAACTAAGGGTTAATTAGCTCAAATACACGGAGAAGCTTAATGAGTAGCTGTTGCTATCGTTTCTGTACATGAACACCTTCATACACATTCTTGGTGCTCCCGCTCTTCAACCTGTACTTGGAGATTTTTATTGGGGTAGAGTCTGTTGTGACTCAATTAACTGGTCGGTGAGAGAGATATTTTCTAAGTTTGGGAACAATTGGTTTGTTGATCAGTGTTAACATTCTATTTGAGGAACTACAATAATGGAACTTTGTGTTGCTGACTACCTTCAAAACTTGAAAAGGAGTTTTTTTTACTTCATTTCAGCTGTGCTTTGTTATGCTTCTTTCTTGCAGTATCTTTTCATTTTTTCTAGCAATTTACATTACAGGACAGTCTTTACGGTTTTCTATATTGGTATCTTTCATTACAAAATGTACGTCGAAGGTATTTTATGAGTTGAATCAAATGTTTTAATTTAGCGTAACTTAGATTATTATATCAACCGTCAAAGAAATATATATATCCTAAAATTTTTGAGGAGGGAAGTAGAATATTTTACTAGAGGGTATGTAGCTAACTAAGCAAGAATCAAGAAAAATATAAGAAAAATACTTCCTATTAATTGGTTAAGAATAAGTCATATGGCACAGAACATTAAATCATACCAGCCTTTTGCTTGCCTATTTTTATATTCTTCATTTGTATCCTCTACCGTGTTTTGAAACACATCCACCACGGTTACATATGATTCATAATTACATCTCTTCCTTAGAAAAAACTTTCTTTTCCAAACGAGAAAAAAGTTCAGTCTACAGATATAACATAAAAGTCCATCCCACACTTCATCTTTTGCAATACAAAGAGTAGGCATACAACAGCACTAACAAGAATCTCTCACATTCTCAACAAATTTAGGGCTGCATACATCCCAATAAGCATATTATCTCTTCAATCTAGGTATAATTGGTATCAATGTAGCTAAGAACACTATACAGAGCTTGAATACACAGGACAGAAGCCACGAACAAAAGCTTTTTCCAAAAAGTACTAAAAACCAGGTACTTGCTCAATGATAAACCATGGTGTGCATTTACCACTTCTTCGCTATCCTTTCATCGCATAGTTCATTTGGTGAAATCCACGAAATCATCATTTTTTTTTAGGATGAAACTTTACTTAGCCTTTCTATAGTTATGTTCATGTTGATGAGAACTGGAAATGAGTTTCACATAATAATGGTATTGGAACCTTTTCTGAAAAATAGGTTTGAGCTAATTCGCTCATCCTTCGTTCTTTAAAAATACTGGGAAGTATTTCATGGCTGGTTGGAATATATTCATTAGGTGAATTGGCATTTTTTTTTGATTGGGTGCTCTTTTTAAGCACGCATTTGTTTTTTCAGGATCTATGACCATATGGGCTAATTCTAACCTTTATCAAATTTCAAGATATATAAAAAGAGATATTCCAACTTTTTCAGGAAACAGAACATAATATAAAGCTGCTTAATATTTATGAAACAAGATGTCGGTTCTATGAGAAGTCGAAGAATCGAAGATGATGTTGGCTCATTAGAAAATAATCAGCTAATGAACAAATCTATCTTAAAATCATCTACGAGCAGCACAGAATTTAAAGCAATCATTTATACTAAAAACTAGTTGCCCTTTATTGCCATTAATACCATTATCACGGGCACTTCTAACCTAAGCGTATACCCTCGATTTGGTTTTAACTGTTTTTTTTTTCGAAATTCTCCTTGGGGAAAGATAAGAATATGTTCAAAGGTTTTGTTCTTTCAATCTTTTTAGGTTGCTTACTGGTAATTTTCATTACCTTAATATCACAAGCAGAGAAGACGTTTCACGCTGACAAGAGCCATTCACGAACCTATATGACTCTTGTATGTTGGTGCAAAACAACGCCAAGAAGATGCAAAATTCTTTGCGTTTGTCCTCAAAGGACGTGATAGTCGTTCCAGCGATATATTCGTTGACATAGAAGTCGGTACACACCTACGTGTATAGTTGCTATATTGGACATGTGCACACCCCATGTGTGCTACCTTGTAATATACTACTTATATCGGTTCTGTTATATTCTAACCGTTCATATCTGTCATATTTAACCGTTAACACACAATATCTACGATTGAAGAAAGAGTCAAAGGTATACCAGGAAAGACATTACTCGAGTAACGTAAAGATGACTCCTCAATCTAAAGAGAAAACATCTAATGAACCTTTGAAAGATCAAATGGAACCGAGTAATCCACAAGAGAATATCGAAAAAGATGATCAAAGCCAGAATCCAAGCACATCTCCACAAAAGACTGCGTCCCCAGAGAAAACTCCCACAAAAGCGTCTAGAAAGTCTTCAAGGAGCAGCGGCGGATCGGCACAATATGGACCTACAGATCTCGAAAATATCAAAGCTATTATCAAAGAAAGGAAAAGGATGCAAAGAATTCAAAAAGATATCGCAGAGAAGTTAGCTAAGATAACTGAAGTGGAGGAAAGGCTTAAAGAGGCTAAAGAAACCGGTGATACAAGGTCAGTAGCCAATTCAAAAGCTACATCAGGTTTAACTTCAAGAAGTTCAATAACTCAAGATGAAGATACACAAAGTCAGATCACAACCCTTACAAAGAAATCGCGTTCTTCCAAAGCATCAAAAGTTACAACTCTTTCTAAAGCGAAAAGTTACAAATCAAAGGCATCTTCAAAAAAGCCTGAATACACAGAAAAGTCAAAGAAGGATGAAGAACAAACATCTGCAGATAGCAGCATTGATCCCTGGTCAGACACTGGAAGTACCTATGTGGACAGAAAGTTCCATATGAATAACTTTGAGCCCTACAACACGCCGAGTTCAGCATTTTGACATACAGCTCGTGGATACCCACTGATTCATATAACTCCTCCTAAGAAATTATCTTCACTCACATACGAAGAAATCAAATCTTTTGTTCACGAAGTGGAAACTACATTACCTAATGTTCCAATGAACATACTGAGCTTGATCTCAAGCGGGGTAACTGAGAGCTTACAACAAAGAGGAGTAAATATAAAAGAATCACATTCAATTATGAATTATCTCAAGAAACATCTACAGAATTATTATAAAGCTGAACGTTCTAGAAGCATATTTTTACTTCAGACTGTATTAAAGTGGCCGACAAAGAAGATGCTTCCAGAAGACCAGATTTACACTTTCATGGATGAGGCAATGAAGATTTTAAAGTTCCTTAATAAAGAGCAGATGAATAGAAACAGAAAGAAGATCTTAAAAACAATATTATCAAAAGTTCCAGAAGCGTTCAATTTCAATGTAGACGAGATGCTTTTGGATGTTAAGGAGTTGGATCTACTAAAGTTAAGATCTAAAATGATAAAAAGAAGATTCGTTTTAAGAGAAAAGGCCGTCAAACAGAAGCAAAACACTGGACTTAAAACATCACATCTTCCACCTTATCATAATGAAGAATACAAGAAGCGCAAGTAACTAAGAAACGTCGGTTGCATTGTCCTTAGAAGAATAGGCAACAGCGCCACACCTATCACTCTTATGCTCTTTCACCTCTCTAGCAAGCAATATGCGAACGTAAAAGGTATTGCGGATACGGGAGCAGACTACAACGTCAGTAGTCTGCAAGCGTTGGAACAATACACCATAAAGACGGAGGACCCGCAATACATAAAGGAGGTTCAGTTCCCGGATAAAGCTAAGAAGCAAGTGAAGAAGGTGGTCTATGCTAGGGCCATGCTCAAACAGGGGGAAACTAGCTTCAGAATAGGTGTCCAGAAGTTTTTCGTTGTAGACGATCCCAACTGGGATGAAGTTATTATAGGGAAAAGAACTTTAAACTATTTTGGAATCAAGCTAGACCTCGCACAAGCTGATCATAGCAAAGAAAAGGAAGAATAGGATAAAGGTGGAGACAAAGTCCGGGTTTCTAAACCAATCTCTTCTTTACACGGCATTCAAGACAACTCTTTGGAAGGACCAACAGTGGAGATTTATATTAATCAACTCAACAAGCAGGAAATTACATCATTCTTTAAAAATTCAGGTTCACACTCTACATTTTATATTATCAAAGCAGACACTCAATTCTTATTCTATATTTTCAATACTTTTTATAGCGGTGGTTATAAATTAGCAGATTCAGTTATTTTTATTCAGGAAAAGGCTTTTACTTCAGAAGAATTTCACAAAATATTCAGGCCAAGTGTATTAAGATATTTTATTTTCCATAAAAACAATTTAGATCATTCAATTATTAAACATCAACAAGACACAGATGTACAACTGGAATATGATGAGATCGAGAAGGATTTACAGAAGATTATTCTAAGTTTATTTAATCAAACCCCCCACACATCAATTTTATAATGATGCTCCAACTATTGTATCTCAAGAAGGGGCAACATATATTCGAACTCTCGAAGTTAGAGAGCTCAGAGTAAAGCCCATTGAAGACTTAGAAACAGCTCATTTTGAAAAATTAGACAGATATCCTGATAACAGCGAAGTTACTCCCGTATTACTAGCCAATGTTCAACAGAACATGCCGGAAGAATTCAACGAAATAGGCATCGGCGAGGGTAATATTCAAATAGCGGAGGAGGATAAGGAAATAAATAATATGATAAATGTTAAACTCTCTGAATCTACATTTAATTTACAGCAACAGAACTTCTTAAAGGACTTATTTACAAAATATCGTGCTGGATGGGGACTAAGACAATCTAATGCACAGATGTCTAATTTAACTCCCATAGAAGTGGAACTTAAACCAGGCTCCTCAATCCTAAGGAGCGATGGTTATCACCAGACAAAAGAAGAGGAGAGGCTTCTGGAGCTCAAGTTTGAAGCTCTAAGACAGGCTGGTATTGTTTCTCCAGCAAAGAACCCAGTCTGGGGCCATCCTGTTTTTGTTGTCACAAAAAAGATTACTAAGCCTAGTGATTGGGCTACGATGACGAACAGTCAACGCGAAAGTTGGAAAGAAGACAATATTCTCAATCGTTACCGAATGGTAGCGAATATGATTAAGTTGAATCAAATAACTCAACCAACTACTTTAAACTTGCCAAACTTAGAAAGGCAACTAATGTCCATCAAGAACACTAAGTTCTACGCGACTTTGGACATACTTTCAGGTTTTGACTTTCTGCCTACAAAGAAAGAACATAGAGAAATATTTACTCTCGTCACAAGAAGGAGCGCCTATACCTTAAACGGTGCCCCCATGGGATGGTCAAACACCCCAGCATTTTTCTTTGATCGTATTATAAACGAAGTTATTGATCAGGATGGTGACTATTTATTCAATACAGAAGAGAATGGTGTACTGGCCTGGCTGGATGATCTTCTCGTTTACTCAACTTCTTTTGAAAAGTTATGCATTATTTTAGAAAAATTATTACAAAGAGCTATATTTCGAAAAGTTCGCTTAAATTTAAGAAAATGCGGTTTCGGAGAACAACACACCATCTGGTGTGGCCGCGAAATCAAAAAAGGTTAGTGGGATTTTTCACCAGCATTCTTTGAAAAAATATTAAATATGCCAAAGCCTACTTACAGGCATGAGGTAGCACAATTAGTTTATTTAGCGAATTGGCTCTCGCCAAATATACCGAAGCTCTCTCAATTAAGAAAACCCTTTGCAGAATATGCTAATCTCAAAGGAAAAAAGTTATCTGAAGTTGAAAGATTAAAAGAAGAAGTCGAATGGACTGAAGAAAGAGAGCAGGCATATTCGATGCTGAAACAAGCCATAGTTGATTCAAGTAAAAGATTCCTTTCAATGTATGATGAAAAATACCACTTTTACTTTTTACAGACTCCTCTCAAGATGTTTGGAGTCTTGCTGTTTTTCAAGATGAAGAAAAGAACGTCACTAATGACGTCAGAACTTTAAAACCAAGACCAATTATGTTTCTGTCTGGTTCTTTTATTTCAAGTGAATTAAGATGGCATATTTCTTCTAAAGAATTATACCCAATTATTTACGCTTTTGAGCGAATAGGGTTTATTTTAAGGACACACTCTGGTGGGATCTATATTTATACAGACCACAGAGCCTTACTTTCAGTAGTCAGAATCAAACAAAACGAACGTCGAATCTATTGGGATCGCCTTTATAGGTGGATTCTAAGGTTACAGTCTGTTGACTTAACCATCTTCCATATTTCTAGTAGAGATAATTTTGTCTCAGATCTTTTAACCCGATGGGGAAAAACTAATGAAGCAAATATATCAAGATGTAACCTTATTTACGAATCAAATACTGAAGTGATTCAAATCATGTTTCTTGAAAATACAGAAGCAGACCAAGAACGAGAGAAGTCTACAACTCAACCAGCTCCTTATATTGAGCCAGATATCAAAAGTTGGGGAACAACTAAGTATTCTAACGAGGACAACTTTTTAGATGTATTAAATCAAGAACCAGAACTAGCTCGTATAACAGCTAAAGTCTCTAACTTATCATTTGGTGAGGCAGAGCTCGAAGAAAGAGTTTCAGTCTCAACCAATCGTTCTAACCTTCAACAAGAATTATTGAACGAACACATTTCTTACCTTTCACCATTTTACCCAAATATCTCTTTTAAATCGATAGATTTCAATACTTTAAGGAAACATCAACATAGATTACACTCTGATTCATTGTCCGATGTTCAAATTAAAGAAGGAGTTTACTACAAAGATGATTTATTAGTAATACCAAGAAGTTTAATCCCGCGCTATATTATTATGAACCATATTTTAAGAGGACACCCCAGTGCTTCTGCAGAAAAGAAGTACCTGTCCGAGGTTTATTTACAGGGAATCAGGAAAAAAGACTTAAATTCTTTATTATCTTCTTATAGAAACAGGTGTTTACACTGTCAAAAGTCTCCTCGCATAATACGAAGAGCATATCACCTAACACATTTAGCTAAGAAATCACGTGAAATATTGCGTGCTGATTTCCTCTACATTAATCAAACAGGTTATATATTACTATTACTAGATTCTGCAACTAGAAAAACTCAACTTACCTTTCATAAAACGCCTACCGCAAGAGGAATGGCAGAGTCTCTCTTATTATGGAGAGCAAACTTTGGTTTTGCGGAAGATTTTTTAATAATTACGGACAACGGGTCCCATTTTTCAAATAATCTACTACACTACTTAAGCAAATCAATTGGATTTGAACAAAATTTTACTATTGCCTACTCGCCATGGACAAATGGTTCAGTAGAGACGGCAAATAATAGTATTTTAAACTATCTCAAATCGCTGGTTAGCCAGTTCGGATTACACGAATCTCAATGGCCTAGCATTTTATCTTTAATAACTTACATCATAAATAATAAACCTATGGAGAGAAGAGATGGAAGAACTCCTAACGAGTTATTTTTATATCATAGGTTGAATACACCCTTAATCGAACGTGATTTACAACATTTTGCAATAACAGTCGGCAATGAAGTTCATAAGCCCTTGGACAAAGAAGCCATGTTTTCTGATGTTGAAAATATTATCACTACTTTAGACACAATACAGAATAAAACTTTTGAAGTTGTTAGACTTAAACAAGAAGCTGAAAATAGCAGGAGAAATAAAACTGCTACGCCCATTTTACAATTCTCACCTGGGGATTGGGTGTTAGTTTCTGAACATGGTACACAACATGCAAATGCTAAAACTAGTCTCTCATGGATAGGACCCTATCAAATAATAGACATTTTATCAAGCAACGTCTATTTAGTCGAGTCTCTCTTAGGGAAGACTAGAACTGTTCATTCATCACGCATTTGGTTTTATTCACACACTCGCCCTATTGGCAGCAAGAAGTTGAAAGCATTATTTGTTCACAATTTTAAGCAGTTGGAAATAGAAAGCATTGTTGGATGTAGATTAGCTGCTGACAATAACTCTTTTGAGTTTAAAATCCGCTGGTTAGGTTTTGAACAGGATCAAGACACCTGGGAACCAGCTGTCACTATTTATGAAGATGTTCCTATTCTAGTTACTTCTTATGTTCAAAATATGGACGACAATAACCTCAAGATGCTTATTTCAAGAATTCTACAAGATCATGATGTTTCAAGAAGAAATCAACTTGCACGTGTCAATAGCCTCAAATTTCGTTTATCCTCGATGAAGTTTCAGAAACAACTAAATTTTCATTTTATTTCGGGGGGAAATACCCTAGGATGGCTACCAGAGGAGAAGAACATTTTACGTCTTTTAATCATGAAGTTTGGATCTGGGAAATATGTTGAATATTTAGAAGGAGATTATTTACCTTTTAGATCAAAGCAACAAATCTCGACCCAGATTCAGAGGCTATGTAACTTGCAGTCTATTGGAATATTTCATAATAGAAGATTCGATGTGGTCGAACTTAGAACTTTTCTTCAAAAGCATTTTGGAATTAAAACGATGCACAAAAACTTACCAGGACGTTTCAACACTTACATTGAAAAGACAAAGATACTAACTTTATTTTCTCAAGAGATCGAAATAACTTCGAAGCCAGAAGACATTAAGATCCCTTATTTCAGAAGAATCGAGAACCTCAAACATCTTAGGTTGATGGAAAAGGAATACGCTGATTCTGATGAATGTCAACAATTCTTACTACAATTTGGTATCTCTTCTTTTGAAGCTTTAAAGTCACGAATACTTAATCTATCAGAACCATTAGTAAAAGCTGTTGAAGGAAGTGAATTACTACTCGACACTCTTTACAAAACTTTATTAAAGTCCTCTACGTATTGGACTGATCTATCTACATTATATTCAAAATCTATTACCTTTTGCCAAGAATTTGACGAACTACGAAATACACCAAATAGTTACTCATACAGACAAGACTCAATTTCCATTTCATTAGTTCTCATCGACAATAAAGTACAACTTACCTCTGTTGACTTATTATCGGGCGACAAGATAATACTAGAATGTAATGGCGGAAATTACTATACCCTTTTAGGATGTAGTGGAAGAATCTACTTTACTCCACCTGATACCAGATTATTTAGCCAAAACATCTTTGATTTGGAATTCGAAAAACCTTATTCAAAACACAACATTTTTCAAATCTTAGTGGTTGATCCTCCGTGGAAGATAGGTAATTCAAATCCTACACGTGGAATCACACTGGACTACCCAACTTTATCTAACTCTGAATTTATGAAATTAGATTTACCTTTACAACACTTCCCTTTTGGAAGTTATTTATTTTTGTGGGTTACGAATTCTTCTTATCATTGCGCCTTGTCTTGGGCCAAATCTCTTAATTATTATTCAGTCGACATCTTTACCTGGATCAAGTCACATAGATCTGGAAGTTTATTTAAAAGTTTAGGTTATTTCTTACAACATGCTCAAGAAACCTGCCTAATATTTCAAAGGAGAGAGCAGGAATCTATTTACTATTCAGACACTTTTGGAGAATACAAATTAGATCATTTTTCAAACTCAATCAAGACTATTCCTTTAGAACCTTCAGCTAAGCCCGAAACTTTCTACTGGATCTTGGATCTTGTTTTTCCTCACTGCAACAAGTTCGAGATGTTTGCCAGAAGTAACAATCTACGACGGAACTGGAGCAGCTGTGGAATAGAACTTGATGCTAAAGCTCATATTGTTTACACACCTTCAAGTGCATAGCACTTCTCTCCTTCAAGGGGGGATGTCCTCAAAGGACGTGATAGTCGTTCCAGCGATATATTCGTTGACATAGAAGTCGGTACACACCTACGTGTATAGTTGCTATATTGGACATGTGCACACCCCCATGTGTACTACCTTGTAATATACTACTTATATCGGTTCTGTTATATTCTAACCGTTCATATCTGTCATATTTAACCGTTAACACACAATATCTACGATTGAAGAAAGAGTCAAAGGTATACCAGGAAAGACACGTTTTGTCTCTGTTCTATAACATGCCGATTGAATTTGTCCTTTTCTGAAGAGATGCTAGTTGCTTTTTGGTTAACCTTGTTTGGTTTTGACTTTAAGTATGAAAACATTTAAATTTTTTAAAATCCTCAAAAGGATGGAACATAAAGATAAATCCGAATCATAACCGAAATAAGTTGTACATAAAATAGATTTTCTGCCGAGAGTTAATCCTAGTCTTAACTAATCCTCTACAATCATTGTCATTTAGCAGTACTGCTCTAGACAAAAAACACTGTTCTCTTTAAATATAACCATTTGCCACTTATGCTCATTTCATTATTCAATCCTGAACTGACACTGAAACAAATAATGAGTAATATTTTTCATGAACCAAAAAAAGACTAAGTGAAGTGAAAGTTAAACTAAGTACATCATTCTCTATTGGGCATCCGTCACACAAAACAGAGTATAGGCACTAGAATTTCTATGGTTTCAAAAATCCAAGCATATGTTTCCGTCAATCTCCTCAAACAAGTATAATACAAAGAGCTATTTTAAGGCGTGTTGCAAAAAAGGATTTCAAACATCCTTTTTTCTGTTTGGTAACAACAAGGAGGTACTCTGATAAAGGTTTCGTCATTTTCCTTATGATTTTACTGAAGGGAAAACACAAAGTATATAAGAAAAAATTGAGAGAGATAGTGAAAATTCTTGTCTTTAGAAATACATATTTTATTTGTTCAATGCTGGAATTTGAAAGTATTGTACATCCCATTTTGCTGCCTCAAGAAGAGACAAACTATTATTTTCACAATCCTAATAAAGTAAGTATACTTGGATATAAGCAGTTTTAAACTTATTGAATAACAATTTTTCCTCACGTATCAATATTTTCTTGAAAACAAATTTAATTCATAATTTTCTTATCACAGAAGGAAAGAGCTTTCTCAACAAACCTATTTTATCGGTTCTCAAAAGCAAAAGTATATAAACAACTTGAAAATAATCCAGACAACTTATAAACTCTAAACCTTTTCCCATGATAAATTAAGAATTTGCTTGATATTTTTTTCTTACTTAAACTTGAAATTAGTCCACCTTGTAAGCTTGAACACTTGTTGCAATGTGCATAAAACTTATATTTTCCATTTTCACCTCCAATCTTTTTAGGTGGTTGATGGTCAGCAATAAAACTTGAAAAAACTTTTTTGTAACTTTTTAAATTTTTGATTTGAAATCTTTTACCACAAGTATGACAACCAAATCTTTTTCCTATTTTCTGTACTTGATTTACTTGTTTTGGAGTTGCGTAAGAATATGAAGCAGGAATTGAATGATTTGAATAAATGCTTGATGAGAAAGATCCAGTTTTTTTCAGATTACTCGCTAATATATTTCTTGCAGTTCCACCAAAAGAATAAAACAAGAAAATTGTAGTAAAAAATTGAGGATCAAGTCTTTCAAGCTCAGGAGTAGAGTTTGCAAAAGAATAAAAGTCTTTTATTATAAAAGGGTTTTGATATGAAACAGATGAAGCTAAATAGGAGGACAAAACCAGAGAAACAAAACCAACTGAAGAAGAAAGAATCTTGGTTCCACTATCGATTCTAAGTCCTCTACCAACAAAGTGCTGAAATGTAGATAATCCACCCCAAAATACAGTCCCTGAAATTGTTGCATGTATTAATCCAGTATTTTTATTATTTTTTTCAATATTTTTCTCGTTGAATAACATAATGCAGTTCTTAATAATTCCTCTTAAAGATACTGAAACAGTTCTTCGTGCTTGTTAAGTATCGAATTCTTTAGTAATGCCATATTGACAGAAGTTACTCAATTGAAAATTGAAAGAAAATGAATACGAATTGCAACGTTCCACTTTTTGATGTAAATCTAAATTGCGTCAAAGTAATCTTCGAGAATGACGGAAGAAAATAAAGATACAGAAACAAAGAATCTACATAATTTTAAGACACCGTAAATATTTTTTTAGGTTCGACTACTTTTTTACTAATGAATGGATACCTGAAGCTAAAGATCTTCCAAGCAGATCTAACGGTTTTTTGTATTTTTGATTTTTCACGTGGCATTAACATTTTCTAGGGGAAGGAATTCTTTAGATGTTCACGGAGTGTTTTCAACACTTCAAAAACTAAATTTTGATGGAAATACCCAAAATAAAACAACTCCAGACCTAAATGCAACTCATAGCTCAACTGAGTTTTCTATGTATATTTCTTTCTAGCGTTTATATTAGTTTTTCTGGGGTTGAAACTCCACCATTTTTTAAATCAGATGATATGGATATTAAAAGCCCAAAGAGAAAAGATTTTTTTTTTGATAAGCCCTCATTTGGAAAAAAGTTAAATTTTGATGATTTAAGAGTAGATGAAGAGAAAATGTTTACTTCAGAATCAATGGAGGAAGATTCTTTAGAGAAGAAATTGGAGTTTCAAGCTGAAAATAGTTTTCTTTCTACTGCTTCAACCACATTTTTCACGGAAAATAGAAAAGTAAGACAAAGAAGAAATTCACCGAATATTAATAGAGATGAAATAAAAATACAAACACCAGCAACAGGACGAAGAAGGATAAATGCTAACTTTGATTTAAACCCGATCTCGTATGGAAACAATATTAAGAAACTATCTTTCAGAAGTCCAACAGAAGATAATAATTTAACTACACCACCTTCAAATAGAAGGTCTTTTGCGCCAATGACAACAAAAAAACAGCTAAGAAGAAAAACTAAATGTAGTAACAAAACTATTGCGAATCAAACCTTATTAGATCTGACCAACGGAAAAATTAATATATCAGAACTTGTATTTATAAATGATATTGCTATAACAGATTTTTCACACGTTACTCTAATGAGAAATACTTCAAATAATAGAAAAGTGATTCTTAAGGAGTCAAAAAGTACAGTTGTCAAAGAAAGTACTAGAAGAGAGTTGCTTGAAGAAATTGAAATATATAAATATTTAGCAGAAAAAGAAGCACAGTGTGGAAGGAATAGAATTAAATATATCATGGAATATTTCGGTGCTTGGATTTATGATTCTAGTTTCCGTATTGTTTGCGAGTATTGTAATCTTGGGAGTTTGGACAAGATCAACCAGTTAGAAACTGAGAAATCATTATTTTACATGTTGTACAGTATCTGTTCTGGTCTTTCGTTATTGCACGAGAATAATGTAGTTCATTTAGATCTCAAACCTGAAAATATTCTTTTGAAAAATGATGTAAACAACGTTTGTATAAAAATTGGAGATCTAGGTTTTGCAAATTTTGTTGATAACCCAAATAGACAGAAGGAGTTTGAAGGAGATGCAAGATATGTTTCTCCTGAAGTTTTTTCTGCATTTTCTATTGAAGAAATTAGTTTAACTGGTTTTACTCCTTTAAGTGATATGTTTGCAGTAGGTTTAATATTATTGAGGTTATTTTCTGGTCAACCAATGCCAAAAGGAGGCGAATATTGGCAAAAATTGCGTAGTGAAAAGCCTTTCGAAGAAAATTGGAGTTTACAGAATAAGCAGGTTGAGGAAATCATCTCTTCTCTTGTTGTAAAGAATCTTAACCTAAGAAAATCTTCTTCTGACATTATAATAGTACTAGAGCAGCTTCTTGAGAAAGATAAGTGGAAGGATAGTTTTGAAAAAGAAATACGAAAGAAGCTGAATCAATAAATCTGTTGGGTGTAAAATAAACTATTATAAACTTATCGTTCTGAAATTTATGGTTAATTTTTAAATATGTTACAAAAAGACTCTTTTCCTATAGATTCAAAAGTGTTTCGCAGAAACTTTTTTCAGCTGAAATATCTCCAAGATAGTTTTTAAACTCAATAACTTTCATATTTTCAAATTCAGCTTTCGCATTTTCTACATTTCGTTTATCATTGTCGACAAAAAGAATTTCTGAGTTTTCGACATTAAACTTTTTCAAAACTTTTTTTAGATGATTATTTTTTCCATTTTTCCAATTATTTATTCCATCAGATCCACAAAATATTTCAACATTTCCATCAAAACATAAATTACAAACTCTTTTTATTAACGCTTTTTGTTCTGAAAAAGTTACAATAATAGTTTTAAACTTTTGTTTTGAAGCTTCTTTCAAAAAACTATTAAAAAAAGGACGAATATATTGACTCAAAGATTTTGCTGAATATTTCCATTCTGATTTTGTGTGAATAGAAAGTAAAGTTTCATCAAAATCAATAGCCAATATTTTTATTCCAATTGATTTTATTTTATCAAAATATTTTGAGCAGTCATTTTTTAATAAAATATTATTTTGTTCTTCTTTTGTTGGAGTAAAAAAACATAGATTCTTTTGAACTTTTGAAATCACTGGAGTAAAATCAAGAAATTTTGTCAAAGTTTCAGAAGAATCTTGTGAAAAAGATGATTTTGAACTTTGTTGAGATTTTAATGAACTTCTTTTAATCAAGTTTTTATTATAATGATCTTCAAAATCCATAGTTTCAAGAAAAGTTGGTTTAAATTCAAAACAATTTTTATTTGTTCTACAAAATAAGAGCATAAAAAATATTTACCTTTGCTTTTTTATCTTTTTTTCACAAGAATTGAAAACTAATTTTGAAAAATATTTTTCACCTGACTCAAAACAAGTATCAAAACTTTTATGTCTATTTAAATTTACAGGTGAGTTTTCTTTATTTTCACTTTGCTCTAAACAAGATCTTGTTCTTCTTAATCTACTAACTTTATATTCCTATAAATAAGATAAAAATTAAATTTTACTTCTTTCAAAATGGGTTCGATAATTTCATGTTTTGTTTCGTCCTCTTCAAAACTATATTTATCATTTCAAAACCAAACAAAATACCCTTTCATAGGAACTGAGTTTACTTTCATCTGAGTTACCTTTTCCCCTGATGAATGAAAAAATAATTTCCTAAAATCCATGATGAATGAACTTTTATTTCGTCCTTTTTCTTTCTGAAATAATTATTGTTCGAGGACAAATGAAATTATCTTTCAAAGAAAAAGAACAATCTCAATATGACATTACTCTTTTCTTTTCTTAACAGAATTGAATTGATGTGAATTGATTACAGTTCAATTTGTTCTATTCATTCTACTTAAGCTTAGATATTGTTGCATTCTAATTATAATTAGAATAACATTATCTTATATATAGATGAACCATTGAAGCTTGATCTAAAATGATTTATCTGAAGAATGATATTTGACCAGAGTTGACTTTTGAAAGGAGAGGAAGCATGTTCTTCACCTGTTTAAAATGAACAATTGAACAGTCAGGCAATCGAGGCTGAGGTAAAGTTACTAAAAAAGCATTAAGAGCTCCTATTGGAGTCAATCAGGTGCTTATGATGTTGACCTGAAGTCCAGGACTCAAATGAGGCAAGATGAAGAACTAGAATAAAGTTCCTCTTACTTTAAGAGTCCTTAAATATATAAATTTATACTTAAGAAAGGAAATATAACCGCAATGAATCCTTTTTTTATTTTATTATCCTAGGTTGCAGTTAGCCATGCTGTTTAATTCCTAACTTTATCTTAGATAATGTCGTAAGATTGATTTTGTCCTAATTTCCCTAAATATCTACTTTCATTCAATCAATCGATAATATGATAATCGCTAACAGCTTAACACAGCTTACATGCCTTATTTATAAAGTAAAACCTTACAGGATAAAAATAGTATCAAGAACTGATGAATTTTCATGAAATAATAATCCTTTTCTTCTGCGAAAGTATGGTGGTTTTATCCTAATGAAAGCCAAGAGTGCTTTATTCAACATACTGATGGCTTATTTGGTTAATCTTAGATGTGGCGATTCATTAAGTATTTTATGAATAACTTATTCCAAACATTTCATAAATTTTTCCTATTTTGCTGTCACATTTCAGACTTAACTGTGTTTCGAGCCACTATTAGCCGCTTTGAAGATCTTCATATGAATACAAATCTTCCGAAAGTTCATCTGCCTAATTTTGAGGTCTAATCAGTTGAATTAAAACACTGATAAGACGTTTCAGGCATAAGTTTTATGCCACATTAACGCTGACGAAAAGTTAGTTTCTGATGAAATTTAAATAATCCAAGTTGGTTCAATGCTGTAGAATATGAAATCAATTGGGTCCCTTTTCTCCCCATATTACCTAATGAGGCTGATTGAATTTTTTTTGGTATGCAATTTTTTGTTTCTTGTATCAAAATACCTTTGAAAAATCTCTTTGACATGCAAATATTGTAATCAAAGGAGAAAATAATGAATCTAATATATGGAACAACTGCAGAGCTGGAGACAGATACTAACTATGATTTAGAAAAACAAGCCATCACTCGTGATTTTTGAGCACAAATCAAAAATTGTTGAAAGGATTAGCTCTCAAGATTCATTTTATAAAATTTTATTTATCATATATTCTGTTCAAAAAATAAATAAGCAGAAAGCAGTTTTTCTCAGTTCTATAAGAACTAAACA